>JASANB010005503.1:0-42842 GCA_030248155.1 Sabatieria punctata
ACTAAGAAAAATGGTAATATCGAATCGGCGCAAAGGTAATCGGCGCAAAGCGCAAAGCGCAAATTTACGGTACCAGCGCTAATGCGGGAAAACTTTACATGTGCGTTCAGTACCCCAATTTACGTACATTGGAGGAAGCCCATTCCCCCCACCAGCCAACCACCCTGACTTTATTAAAGCCTTGGTTTTAGCTTAGGCCTAGGTTCAATCTTAGCTTTTCAGGTTAAAAATGGCTATTTCGTGGGTGGAGGAATGGACCGGGAATCATTTGCATTAAAGCCTTGAACTGGTTAGTAGTCTAACTTAGCTTCTTGTTTGGAAGGTAACGCGAACGTAAAAAAAAGTACTGCTGGGCTGGGAAAGTACTGACATAATATTATTATAATAATTATAATCTCACCAGCAATCTGAGAGCACAGAAACTGGTGCTGCCGCGGCGAACCACATTTCTTATTTGCGAATCTAGAGAGTTATTTATTCTGTGTATTCTGTACATACGTTACGTTGTTCCTTACACGGGACCGGACGCTTTTAGACACGCCAGGCTTACCGCTTGAGAATCAAGGAAATCAAACATCGCTAGCAAACGAGTTGCATACTTTAACTTCAAAACAATTTCCAAGGCGTATTCACAGCATATCGTTCGCTGTTCTGTTTTATTGGTCGCATAGATAGTCTAGTCAGTAATAGCGATCCGCGCGCCTGTCACTCTGAGTTCTCTCTTTGCTACGAATACGAATACCAAAATCAGCTGTGAAATTTGCAAACCATTTTTCATGTACGGCTCTGCCTTATTAATCCGGGCAATTTAGGACCGCCTGAATTTGCTATAATTAGACCGGGGACCGAGATTATTAACTTTTACCAACTTATGAAAACCACACTTACGTTGTTGCCGCAGTAGCATTGTTAGGCGTGCTAGTCACCGTCCCAGCATAATTAATCGACGCCGACTTCGTCTTCAACGAACGGTACCGTTTCGTTCATCTTTATTTCATTTACAAATGTTAAAAAGCCGTTCCTTTAGGACGGAAATGGGTGGAGCTAATGTATCTGAAGTTATTCTCGGCCTATACCCCACGCTGATGTGGGCAACGAAACTTATGGATTCCAGAGTGGTATTAAACTTGAAATATTAACTTGAGTAATTAACGACAATTAATAGTAATTAATAAAAGAATTAACGTATTAACTTGAGTCCTTGAAGGTTAAATACAGTGCATATTGCGAATGAGAAATGGTCCTGAGACAATCATCATTTATGCAACGACAAATTTAGAAGATGGACAACAAAATTTAAATTTCGCGGGCTACAGTATCTTAGATGTTCAGCAACTACTGAAAAATTTGCGCCACTTTGCGCTTTGCGCCGATTAACTTTGCGCCGATTCGATATTACCAGAAAAATTGAAAAATTCCGAACCGAAAATCAGGTAATATGGATTCGGACCCCCGGACCCCCACCGAATTCGGCGACTACTAAACTTCGCAACATCGCAACCAGTCGCAACTTCGCAACCAGTCGCACCCGTGCGCATCCGCCGGGCGCCAACTCTAGAACGTCGATGCGAAGAAAACAGAAGGAGCAAGAAAAAATTTTCCGACTTATCTTTTGTTTTTACTTTGCCTTTTCTTGCTAGAAGGGCTGCTATGACGTGATGTAAACGATGCCTACTTTACTCCTTGTGTCTTTGCATTCTATGCAAGATGAGGCGGTCACATCAACAACAAGGGCAGCCTGTTTGTTTCTCCACCACCATATTAGTGCCTTGAGCAAACGACGCTTGACACCAGCTTTGCATTGCTGTAGTCGAAGGTACAAACACCAGTGCATATCTACTATAAAATTTGTTTTGCTTTTTGAATAAACCAGTGTGGCAGTCTAACGCCAAGGCTACACACCCTGTTTTCCCAAAACTAGTAGAACCCCGAGATATGCATCAGTATAGGGTACGTAACCAGGACCGGAGGCCTTGTTTCACAAAACTAAAACCGGTACCGGGCGCGATCTAGCTGAGCGTGCCAGTACCAATGCGAAATAGACCACGAGTCTGATTGTAGGCCGTAAGGCCCCCACACATTAGATCGGATTTACTGCTGGTCCTTTATTTTAAGACTGAAGTGAACGGTGTTCTACAGTACATGTTAGAAAACGATCCGGATTTTCAAATTTGTAGGTGGGCCCGGGTCAGGGGCCTTTGCTTGCGCGCACGCCTGGCTCAAATCTTCACTGGACTGGGGCATGGTCACGGCCGACCAATGCAGGTCTCTACCCCTATTACGTATGCAATAATGAAGTAAATTTTTGTCAGTATCTGCCTACGGTTTACGATAAACAGCGTATCAAGAATAGAAAAAGTGTTTCTATGTGCATGATCACAATCCAAAGATTTAGCCGTCTTGCGGTAATTGTGGTTGTACTAATTTTTGATCGGTGGCAGCCTGGTAACAGAACAGGGTTGCCGATCCAAACATTGCTGTTTTTTTTAAAAACAGAACGCTTAATTGTCGCACCAAAATTGTATTTTTGCCCAAAAGCGAAATTTGCAGCCCAAAAATTATGCAAAGGGGGGGGGCTGAGGGGGGGGAGTTGGCGCCCCATCAAGCTCTGATCTACCCCCCATCAGCCGGCCGCTACCCCCCATCAGGAATTTTTGGGAAGAATTTTGTATAGAAAATTATGATATTGAGTAGGCACTGGAGTCGGTTTTAGTACCGTTTGCTACTCATGTACTGTTATACGAAATAATAAATAAACAAATAAATGATAAAAATATGCCTGGAATAGGCGTAAATGAGCTCAAAATAGCTAATTTTAACTTATTTTAATGAAAAATAAGCCAAAAACCCTGATTTTCGCCAAAAATCGGACTTTTTGGCTTACCACCCCCTCAGCCCCCCATCAGGCGCTCCTACCCCCCTCAGCCCCCCTCAGGAATTGAAAATTCTACCCCCCATCAGCCGAAATGCTTGAATACATTTTCATATAATGTCCATGACCTTCATCCGCTTCGCCCCTCAGTGTCCATCAAACAGTGCCCCTCTACTAGAACATTGCTGTTTCGTAACATGTAGCGGACGCCGGGCCTGTTTGCTTGTTGTATAGACGCCCACCACAAAAGAGATTAGATTAGAACTAGAGTAAGTTAATTGAAAGTTTGAAGGTTTGGCCGTGAGGTTAGCGATACTCTAAAGTCCCTGAAAGTAGTTTATCTACACCGATAATACACCACAGACATACAGTATTAGTACAGTAACTGGGGCCTAAGCCTAACTAAAGTACATACACTCCGGAGGCACAGTTCGCTAGCGGAAGGTCGGCAGACGTGCCCAAATGGCAACGCCGCCGCCGTTGCTTCGTTCGTAGTACACAATCTATCCCGTTTAAAGCATGCTCTCGGCTCCCTCCGCTGGTCACGTGGTCTGTCGGGCCGCCCAGTCAGTCTCTCGCAGCGAAAACCTATGCCACCTGATCCAGCGGCAAGTTCAAGTGTCTTTCAATGTCCCCTTTGCTCTGGCTCTGGTGAAAGTTCACCACATAACATAATCCGGGATTTCTGATTCATTTTTGCGCAATTTCATCATCAAATAAATCTTCGCGTCTATATTCTAGAGTTGGCGCCCGGCGGATGCGAACGGGTGCGACTGGTTGCGAAGTTGCGACTGGTTGCGATGTTGCGAAGTTTAGTAGTCGCCACCGAATTCGGACCCCCAGCCTGGTACGGAAACAACGGTTTGTGGATTCGGAACCCCACACCGGAACCGTAGTTTAAATTTCACGCCGTTTTATTTGCAAATTTCGGGGCACATTTGTTGGACACCTCGGTTTCGGTACGCAGACCATTCCCCCCATCCGCCGACCACCATAACTTTAGGCCTCTGTTTCAAGCTGATGCTTAGGTTCAGGCTTAGCTGGGTGCAGGTTCAGAGTTAGGATCACCCTTTAGGGTAAAATTTAATAAGGCAGTTTGCCTTGCCAAGTGGGATTGACCCGGCAATCGGTTTCTTTAAGCTCTGATTTTATAAATTACTGTAACGCCGTAAATTCGTTCGTTTAATCATCATGTAATGACTTTGCGTAACGTATTTCCCAGCAAACTGCACGTCATAGAAATAAATTAAGCATCAGCTAAACGATTGTCAAGAATGCTTGACTTGGTGGTGAGTAAAAAAGCTGCGTAACAGTTAAAGCGGAAGGTCAACATTGAGCATTGACAGTGAACAGAGAAACTTGCACAAAAATAGAGTCCAACAAAGTATTCCTCAGATAAAAATAATTAAAATATAATAAAAAATGACATACGGCAGGTAGGTGAGCAAAAAACTGACTTCTTCACACTGTTGCTGAGCTCCACTGAAAGTACATCAAATCTGAATAAGACTTGTGCTAGAAATCTTTGCTAGCGAAGGAGCTACTACTGTATATATGAATCTAAAACTCATCATAGTCAGGGTCGTGGCAATCTGTTGATCCAAAATCCCCTGACATGCCCCCGATTTTGCCTGCCCAACCAGATGCGAGGAAATTGCGTTTGAAAGGCAGTCTGAGCATACAACTAACAGTTTTAGTAGTTTGAAGAGGTTTGGTTGGGCCGCCCAACCAGGGCTAAAATTTTCTAAAAAATCAACCTTCAAAAACGCGGTTGAAAGGCATTCTGACCACAGAACTAACAGTTTTAGTAGTTTAAGGAACCTCGGAAAGTTTCAATTATTCAATTTTTTTCAATTTTTTTTTCAATTTTTTTCAAATTATTGTAATTTTGCTGTTAAAAGACAGTGACTCAGGACTTAGAAGAATGTCCTTGTAAAAGCTTAGAGACACCTGGTTAGCCTGCTGTCCAAAAAGACGAGAAAATTTTAAATTGTTGCCTTTTAAAAACGCATAAAATGGCATTCTGGGGGAAATTTACAGCTAGTTCATTATTACTATATAACAGTGCATAATCTAAAGGTTTCCAGCATTTTTGAGCAACATCACTTCCTAGGTACCTCTGCCAAAAAGGGGGTGTCAGTCAACCCACCATACATCCAAAAATCACTGTTCTGGCTTTTATGAACTACAAAATAAAACCACATCATAAAATATTACAAAACATAGTGAGGTCAGTATAAAGAGGTGGCAAACCCTAAATACAGGGTGTCTCAAAAAAAATGATCACATTTCTTTTTACTGCCATTTCCGCAAATTTTGACCAAATAGGCTGAAATTTGGGCCATAGGTGCCAAAAGTCGGGGAATTTTATGTGTTAAAGTTTGGTGCACTAGGCTTGACTCGTTCCCGAGAAATTTCAAAAAAAGTGAAATTTGGTAATTTCAATAGTGAAAGCCGGTCACCGAAAAATGATCACATTTATTTTTACTGCCATTTCCGCAAATTTTGACCAAATAGGCTGAAATTTGGACCATATGTGGCAAAATTCGGGGAATTTTATGTGTTAAAGTTTGGTGGACTAGGCTTGACTCATTCCCGAGAAATTTCAAAAAAAGTGAAATTTGGTAATTTCAATAGTGAAAGCCGGTCACCGAAAAATGGAAACATTTCTTTTTACTGTATCTTTCCTAATTTTTGTCGGAATTGGATGAAATTTGGAGGGTAAACGCAGAAATTCAGGTATTTGGTGTGTAAAAAGTTGACGCATGAACTCCAACGCTATCGTTAGAGTTTAGGCGATAATGTAATGTGACCTTTTTTCGGTGACCGGCTTTCAGTATTGAAATTACCAAATTTCACTTTTTTCGAAATTTCTCGGGAATGAGTCAAGCCTAGTACACCAAACTTTAAGACATAAAATTCCCCGAATTTTCACACCTATAGCCCAAATTTCAGCCTATTTGAACAAAATTTGCGGAAATGGCAGTAAAAAGAAATGTGATCATTTTTTCAGTGACCGGCTTTCACTATTGAAATTACGAAATTTCACTTTTTTTGAAATTTCTCGGGAACGAGTCAAGCCTAGTGCACCAAACTTTAACACATAAAATTCCCCGACTTTTGGCACCTATGGTCCAAATTTCAGCCTATTTGGTCAAAATTTGCGGAAATGACGGCATAAACAAATGTGATCATTTTTTTTGAGACACCCTGTAGGTTTTTATTTGAAGTCCTTAGCGCCTTTAACACTACTTACACATTTCCTTACATTCACCACAGGAAATAATTGAAAATATAATTGAAATTCCAGGCGAATTTCAATTAAATTACAATTAAATTATGGCCCAACTTTTGAATTTCAATTAAATTAAATTAATTGAATTGAAATTAAAAACGGGTCAATTATGCGAATTTCAATTACAATTAAATTAATTTTTTACATCACTAGTTGGGCCGTCCAACCAGGGCGAGAAAGTTTTTGAAAAATTACCCTTCTAAAACGCACTGATGGACTGAATTACGTACATGCGCTTTCATTGCTGCTTCTACAACCTACTGAATGCATGTTTTTATGTAGTGACGCACCGCAATTTCCGCTGATAAGTCCCAAAATCCCATGACAAATTCTAAATCCCCTGACCGAATCCGAACCCTGATAGTATTGAGGGAATTGAAATGCCGTTGTTGAACACATTAACCGAGACTACATTGTATCTCTTTCGCTCGAAAGGAGCATCACATTGGTTCCACAGTACAGTAGTATATTCGTACGCGCTACTGTTGCTAAGTAAATTATAATTATAATTTTAATTATACTTTTTAGAAATTTACTAATACAAGTAAAGTTTTAAGTTATAACTTATAGTTTGAATTATATTAAAAGTGAATTTTTGCCTTAAGTAAATTATAAGTATAATTTCAATTAATTTTTTTAGAAATTTACTAATACAAGTAAATTATAATTAAATTATATTTCAAATTAATTTACTTAGAAACAGTAGTATGCGCGCATGTAGGTAGACCAATAATAACGAAGTATTTAAAAAGATTTATCGTACTTAGGTACGCTACACAAGGAAATATGTAATCACACCATACGGCAATATCGAATCAAGTATAAAGTGCCCGAACAGAGTTGCGTCAGTACTCCAATCTACCAGAGACAATTTGCGACCAGACGCACTAGCACAGATCATACACTAAAATAGAATAAGTAAAGTGAAAATCGGTACCGGAAGATCAGAAGAGATCATACACCAAAATAGGAGAAATAAAGTGAAAATTGGTACCGGAAGAACAGCAGAGATCATACACTAAAATAGAAGAAATAAAGTAAAAATTGATACCGGAAGAAACTTGAATTGCAGCTTGAAACTGAGGCCTAAAGTTAGGGTGCTCGGTGGATGGGGGGAATGGTCCGCGTACCGAGGTGTCAAAAATGTGCCCCAAAGTTTTACAAATGAAATTTCGTGAAATTTAAACTACGGCCTAGGTGGGGTTCCGAATCTTAAGAACCATTTTTCCGTACCAGGCTGGGGGTCCGAATTCGGTGGGGGTCCGGGGGTCCGAGGGTCCGAATCCATATTACCGAAAATCAGGTTACTACTTGCGTTGCGCGTAAATATTCTCATATTATCCGCCACGGTGGCGGATAATTCAAGTGATCGTACATGGCCCTTTCCCCCGTGGCCAGTTTCCCCCCGCACCAGGTCCCACGTATGTTCTGTGCTGACTGAGTTCGCCTACTTTAGATTTCTGATAAAGGGATTATATTCTGTTAATTTGGTGCTGATTTCTTTGTTCTCAGTCAAGTCACGTTACTACGATTATTTATTGCAACGTAACATATGATGTGATAGAACAAAATGCTTTCTATTTTCGGCGTCTCTGACTGCTCTTCTGCATCAGTTCTGTAACTACTTAGTTTCTTGGTCAGCTTTACACTTAGATGGGTTGTCCCGAGCGAAATCTGTCCGAACGTTAGGTTTTATGTCAATTGCTTCGTGCTCACAAACTTCGACTGCATCCGAACCTACCAACAACAGCACTTGCACGCACCGGGCCAGCTGAGACACAAGAGAGACACTGTAAAGTTGCAGTGGCAACCACAAGCCCTTCCTTAACCGAGTTTTCTCCAAACCGACTGACTGGTTTACTACATTATTTTTCGAAGCGGGCAAAACGCATATGATACAGTACGGCAAGGAAGGATACACGACCAATAATATTTCGGCTAATCGGTACAACAAAGAAAAAACATTGCACAGTTCAAATAATCACGGCAGAGCACAGCATACAACAGCACAGCACGGCTAAACTGACAGTAAACGAAAACCTTAGCATTGCAAAGCAAGAATTCACCCATTTCATGATGATTAAAAGCGCAAGACACAAAACGTAAAGTAGGGACCGGCACGCGAAAATTCAAAATGCTCCTAGGCGAAATTGGGCTTCAGAATTGAAAAGTGCACACTTTATGCAGTCTAACGAAACAAACCGGAACGGAATTGGTTGGATAATAAGCGAGTTATGACCGTTTAACTGCGTCACCCAGCGTGCCACCTTTTCTTCCTAGAAAGTTGACCGCTTCGTGCATACCGATGACCGATGTACTTTATCAGACTGTCACTCGTAAACCCCTGCGCTGATTTTGATGGGACCAGTGTCATTCTAATCGCAATGCGATTTTCTTTTACATTTTTTATATACCAAGACTGTAGGGCTGCGTCTACCACCTTTATATACCGAACAAACACCTTGGTAGCTCGAACTAGAACTGAATAGTTTAGTGTGAACTGGTATTCCTGTGTTTTCCAGGTACATTTGTATATGTAACAGCGGGGCTGGGGTTCTGCTCCCCTCCCACCGACTTGGGCCAACCCCCCGATAGGGGAGCACCCCCCATCAAAACGATCTTTTCCACTCTCCCTCTCCGATGTTTCTGGCACAATTCTTTTACAGTTTCAGACACTACACTTACAGTTTCAGACAAGGATGAGCTGCTACAATACATGTAACAGGTGGTCTGGCCCCCACCCGAAATATTCCAGACCCCCCCCGGATTGGCCCCCTACTTCCTCCGATTTGTACTTTGGTGAGAAATTCCGGATCAGGTGTAGCGCGGGGGAATCAGGAACCGATCCCAAACAAAAATTAATGTTTTTAATCATAATTAATTATAAATTGACATGATTTATCGATAAATATCGATTATTTTTGGAAACATTCCAAAATCGTCCAAAATGGTCGTGTTGTATATCATTTGAAAGCCCTTCGCCTGGCGAGTCTAATGATCGCTACATCAACATAGGGCAAGCCCCGGGGGCCTGTTTTGCCAAATATATAAATACCCCTAGAGGCGCATCAGTATAGGCAGGCTCCGGAGGGCCTGTTTTCATACATGGGCCGGGGGTGTGGGGTATACCCCCTCGCCGGCCAATACCCCCTCGGCCGGCCATACCCCCTCCCCACCCCCCTCCAGACGGAGAAAATTTTCGCTTATTTAAGGCAAAATAGGCATTCTTCGCCTTTTTTTCCCCCGAGGTCTCCATATCCCCCTCCGGATTTTTCCGGCCCATGTATGCCTGTTCTCCAAATATAAAAATACCCCTGGAAGGACGCATCAGTATAGGCACGCTCCGGAGGGCCTGTTTTCCAAATATAGGAAGACCCCTAGGGGACGCATCAGTATAGGGCACGCTCCGGAGGGCCTGTTTTAAAAACGTAAAAATACCCCTAGGGGACGCATCAGTATTGGGCACGCTCCCGGAGGGCCTGTTTTCCAAATATAAAAATACCCTAGACACGCATCAGCAGACATGGGCAAAGGGGGGGCTGAGGGGGGTTGACCCCCCATCAGGCTCTGATCTACCCCCCATCAGCCGGCCGCTACCCCCATCAGGAATTTTTGGGAAGAATTTTGTATAGAAAATTGTGATAAAAATATGCCTGGAATAGGCGTAAATGAGCTCAGAATAGCTAGTTTTAACTTATTTTAATGAAAAATAAGCCAAAAAAAACCCTGATTTTCGCCAAAAATCGGACTTTTTGGCTTACCACCCCCTCAGCCCCCATCAGGCGCTCCTACCCCCCATCAGCCCCTCCTCAGGAATTGAAAATTCTACCCCTCATCAGCCGAAATGCTAGCCCATGTCTGCGCATCAGTACAGGGCACGCTCCTGAGGGCTTGTTTTCCAAATATAAAAATACCCCTAGGGGTATGCATCAGTATAGGGCACGTTCCGGAGTCGTATAGTCATAAGAAAGTTAATTAATAATCTAGTCCATTTCTGACCTTCCCTGATTTCCCCCCCCCCCCAGCTACACCTAATCCTATCCGACTTTCGTTCGTTACTGGATTACCTTCCGTGCCTGTTTGCGTTGGAATATGCAACTCAAATTTGGGCAAAACATATCTTTAACACTTATGAATAAACGCTGAAAATTTGAAGGAATTCCACTGACATATAATTGAAAACGAAATATATGAAGTTAACTCGAATAAGCGATTACAGGTTTTTTCCGCTTTTGTATCATATTTATTGACTACACTCGTTAAGCCTGAGCAGGATTCACCTTATATTGATTAGCAGAGACGCAAAACTACTAAAGGATTGTAAAGAAGCAAAATAAAAACCATTGGCTTTGGGCTGCTCAGGATCCCCAATACGTTCGTATTCGATACCCCCTAATTTTAACGACCTCATCAACTTTGAACCAATTTCCGGGATCTTTTACGAACCTAGGACACCAAATCTGAGTGATTTTAATAAGAGCAACACCCAAACTAAAATTTAAGCGGGCGCACCTTTTTTATTTGTTCTTTGTTTAAGAGCAAACTTTCGTTTTCTGAAAAAATACCGATTGTGCCTATGCTTAACCATGTAAAATTTCAATCTGATTTCCGGTATCTTTGGCTGCATCGATGCCGAAAGAAAATGGCTCAAACGAAAGATGATCAATGCCTCTTTAATACCGTCGGGCGCACCTTTTGAGATCATAAACTTTTTTTTACACTGACGCTGTTTTCCGCTTATTTTAGCCAAAAACAACCGCAGCTTAGCGTATACCAAGGCGATTTGGGTGAATAGTTATGTTAAAATAATCAAAACAAATAACTATCAAAAAAGAACGCGCTTTTCTAGCCGCATTTTTTAAAAAAAGATGATTTTTGACCCCCGCGACACCAATGTGGTGAAAACGCGCGAAGAAAATTAGGCACGCGGCGCGGCGCAAAAATGGCCGCCGTTGCCTGTCCCTACTACGTACTGACGCTGCCTGCAATTTAGAAATCGACTTTTGAGATCTATGCTCGAAGAAAAATAACTCTATTTACAGTCATAAACGCGACTCCGAATCTGTTTTAGCTTATATTTAGATTTGTGGTCAGGCCACTGAAAGGCAGTGATGACAAGTAGATAAATGGGTAGCATCGTGGTATGGGAAGGCAAAGGAGTCTGTGTGCAAGGCCACAGAATACGAGTTCTTCAGCTTTAACTTGCCAGGGATGGACTTGCATAAAGTAAGATTTTTTATATTCCAACTTATTGAATGAAACAATTTTGCTTTAGCAATCGTTTCCAGCATGAGCTCATTTTCTTCATTTTGCCCTTAGTACTGCTTATTCCCCTTCTCTTATGGTGTAACTTGCGATTTTCCAACTTTCCCACTTTCGGGGGAGGCGATTTGTGACATTGAAAAACCCGCAAAACATGGTGTACCACTGTGTACCACAGCGTACCGCACTTCTTCACCGTTTCCGTTTTTCTGGGGAGGCGATTTGTATACGCGCCATAGATATCGGTGCGGCCCGGTGACCTCCGGATCAATATTTAGCACTATTTAGCAGGCGGTAAATTTATTTAGCAAATCGAACAAAATTTAGCTGGCCCGTTAGATCGCTTTGCGATCGCTTCTGCGGTCTGTCAACGCGCGCGTGAAACCGTCTAAACAACAAAAATTCCATTTATTTTTGGAAATCCTGACTGATTCTTCAGGTGTGCTGGTGCAAACCTGTTTTTCAGACTTTTTGTAGTGGGAAGATTTGCAAGTAGTTCCAGTTTATTAAGCTGATCATCTAAAATGCAACGTCGTGGCCGTGGTCGTCCAACGGGATTCCTTGGGAACAAAAAGAAATGCCACAGCTAATCTATCAGTACGAAGCGAGGGAAATTTTGTCGGAAAGAGACCTGGCTGACGCAATTTCGTGTTTGTTGGGCATCAGAGCCCGAAAAATCCTTTTGTTAGCGCGTCGTTGGCTCAGTGGGTAGCTCGCTGCCTCTGAGTCACGGCGGCCCCTGCATCCCTAGCGGTTGTAGTGGTTCATCCTCTCGGCGCGGCAAGTTTCTTGCTGCAAAGAGTTGGTCGTCGGCACGACGCTCCACCCAGGCCACCGAAAGCTGGTTACAGCGAGTAGGTAAACTGGGAACCAACTGGATCTGCCATTGCACCGAAGCCGCTCCTATAGCATGCCGCGTTGGAGGGAAGATGAACGACGTCAGGAGCCGTCTGGCAAACCAGCAATAAGCCAATACCGTTTTTGATGAAGTGGCCGGGCGGCCGTTGGGAGCTGTCGGCACCCTGACGTCACCACGCCAGGCACTCTCTTAGTACATACCTGGCGCGCCCAACAGCATAGCCGGTCAGAGTGGCTTGGCAGTGAAAGAAGGGCAAACGTCCGAGATGACGAACACTACAGGGGTCGCGCAATGGACCGCAGAGGTCTGAGCGTAGGGCCGTAAGGCCCCCCTCACATCGGATCGGATCGGATCCTTTTGTTAACCTTTCAAAATAGTGTGACATTTTTGGTAAAATCAGTTCTTCAGAAATGCCTTACAATTACTTTTTCTAGAAAAGCTTACGAAAATGCTTAGCTAACGCTGTAACTTACATGGATACTGGGAATTGATGAAACAAACTGGTTTTCTTTCATGCATCAGTGGTTGCACAACAACTGTAGTTTCATTTGCTATACGTACAGTAGTGTAGGATTCTGTCCAAAACTTTTGAGAAACAAGTTTTGACAGTTGTGAAACCACCAACTAATCCTCTATAGGCATCAGTCCTGAGTCCTGACCACTTACATTCATGCATACATAATAGAAATCAGCTGGTATTTATTCCATAATCTTGGGGGAAAATATCTATTCTCACATTTCGGAGAGTTTTTGTGAAATGTTTTGCCTTGCCAGTTCAATCAAACTATTCACCTAGAATCTGGTTTGAGATTCCTTATTTGGTTTGGTTAAGACAGGTCAAGGTTAATGATAAGACAGGTTTGGTTATGACTCTTCGCAGGAATGTCACAAAATTTCAGAGCGGAATTATTAGCTGAATGGTATCGGCTACATGGTAGCTGAGTTTGGTTTACAACTGTGAGAGCATGATTCTGCGGTCAAATGGCCAGGCAGAAAGGGCACGGAATCACACAAAGTTGCCCGTGACGCGAGGGCCACAAACTACCACAGATCGAACGGCCAGTGAAGCAAATTTGAAGTAAATCGAAAGTAAATTTTTCGACCTTTTCAATCTAATTTAATTTACCTTTTACTTGCTTCGCCATTTTTGTCACAGATTTTATTATATTTTAATTGGCTTGCCAATTAATTTACTGTTTGGAAGTAAATTATTTTCGAACTTAATTTAATTTTTACTTTAATTTACTTGACAATGGTAATGGCCAACCACACAATGGCATGTGCAAGAGTGTAGCTGTACTATAGCGCCCACGTTTAGCTAAAGCAGGACTGAATGTTTCGATTGCACTTTTATGCAGCAGAAGCGCCGAACACGACGTATCACACAAATGAAATTGCACTGTTATAAACATACGTACAGTGAATCTTTAGCAGTGTAGGAAAGTAAAACAAATACGTTCAGATTTTATGTTTTGAATAAAGATTCTAGGATTGGCGAGAAGAGATTATATCGCTTAGCCTAGTAAATCAACACGAAGAATGACTCTCTCATTTACATAATAGTTGACACCCAATACATCCACGTCATAATGGCCCACTGTTACCCACTTACCTAATTGCCCACTGAAAACCGTTGGATGAAAGAGATTCCCGAAAGAGTCCAAAAAATACTGCCGTTGAAGGCCGCAGTTGACCAATGTCAGCCATCTCTCGTTTCCGTATGACTTCCAAATCCCCTGAGAACAGACTTAATAAATAACGGTATTGGCCAGAAAAACGCCCGGCAATTTTTCGAGATTAAAAAAATAAAATCCGTCACTCCGTCAATCTCTCACGAACTATGACTCAATATGACTCACAATGACTCATTTCGAGCTTATCAAGCCTAACATGCCATTGTATCTACTTAGTTTGCCCTTCTGAATTGAAAACTCCGGAATCGGTAGTCGCATGATTAAAACTAAAATGTATCTCAAGAACCCTTGAAACGGATCTTTGTTAATAGGCTAATAGGCATTGCAAAAAAGTTTCGATAAGACTGTATGACATTTCGGCGGGGCGGTTTGGAGAGTATAAAATCGCTTTCCGAAAAAAAGGTCGCCAAAATTTTTGGAGGGGGTATTGACCGGCGAGGGACTATGGGCTAGGTCGCCGAAGAGGGCTTGGGCCGAAATTGGGGTTGGCCCAATAGCCCTGACATAACCGTACGTACTGTACAATGTACCTCAGCTTCATGCCAAGGAGCTGCCAAGAATGCACGTAAAAGAATCTCGAGGCCTGCGGTAGTTAGTGCACTAGCATCGACGCAGAAGAACTCGGCCATTTTGTCGCAGTTCTTACTGACGGCCACCAGAGTTTGGTCGGTGATCGACGGTTCGCAACCGCTGATTCTGAGCTTTTCCAGTGGATGACTGTTGATCAGATCAATGACTATATCGTCGACCGGACACAGTCTGCTGAGTAGTCTCTCTCTGTGCTGCTTGGTTATGCAGGTATAGCCAGGTTCACCTATACTCGGGTTCAAGGCATGCAATGCCAGACGACGCAGATGAGGCAATTGTAGCCAGATCTGGCGCCAATACTGACGGTTGAACGCAGTCAGTGGCATGTCGCAGCCGTATAAACACAACTCAGAAATGCGGTGACAGCATTGGGCCAGTGTATCAATGAGCAGAGGCGACCGACTCGTTCGAATCACTGCCTTTGTAAGCGGAATCTGCTGCAGCAATTGTCGCAATGACTCGGCCAAGTCTTTTTCATTCACGCTCTCCACATTTATTATATCTGACTGCATCACAGGAGTAGAGCAGTCCGAGTTCTCAGACATTCGCCTCTTTCTGCCGTCTGTGTGACTATGCACCACCCACAACTCTTTGCCAGTCTCCAGGGGAAGTGTTGAACAGGCTCCAGGACGGCGCAGAGTGGTGCAAAACTGCATACTGACGCATTCAAGTTGGATGCGGTCTGTCCAGGGCAGAAACTGTAGCACGCGATCGGTAACCACGGTCGGGAGAGGTTGAGGAAAAGCTTTCTGTCTCTTATCCTCGAGAAAGTTGAAAGAAACCACAGGTATGTTTGTCCCCTTCATCGAAATACGCACTCAACAGTAAACGTAACCCGCCACGCTTTTTACAAAGCACTAAATAAACCTTAGACAGGTGCGACTTTTTCCAGAAATAGAACAGCTGCCGCTCATGAAAAACACGTGACAATTTATGATACTTCGAGAACTTGACAATAGAGACCGGCAAAGGGCTGCGGGCTAGCCCGGTCGAAAGGAGGTTTGAGTCGGGCCGGGCCTACCGACACGTCCCCTCCAGCCCATATATGACCTTGGAACGTACTGTAGGTGCCAAAATGTTGTGTTAAAATTTGGTGAACCAGGGTTGACCTGACCAAATCCCAAGAAATTATTCGACCAAGTCTACGGGAACAAAACCATAGTAGAACTTCCCTTAGTTATAGCGACAGCTAACTCTAAACTAACTAAACTCCGAACCGTGGGTCGCCGGCGGCTTGTCAAACAACGGCAACAAACTCAACCATCGAGTTCAGAAACGGATCACAATAAATTTAATATCAGGACAATAATGTGGTACTATTATCATAACATCCGCTTCTCAAATCGATTGTAGAGAGCTGTCGCCCCCTTGATACAACCTTCTATCTGTCCTGGAAACTCAACTTCTTTACACCAACTACTCCATGCGAGTGATAAAATGTTATCTTAGAACTATGGCAAATTTTGCGAAGTCCATAAACTGTATGACAACTTTTAGCGGTTTTCGGACACCGATATTCTACATGATAAACAGAAAAGGCAATGCAATTTCAGCAGAATAAATAACCAAATATACAATTGCGATACTGCAAACAAGAGCAACAGGCCATGAAAGTGTGGGCGAAAGCATCACAAACCGGCAACGAAGGCGTGAACAGCTCAGGCGGGATTTTCAAAAATGCACAAAATAAAACGGTAATACTGTGGCCTTACGAACTTGGGCACGGAAAAAGATTTGCAGGTTAAAACGCAACAAAACAATAACAAACAACTTCATCAAAGAATAATACGGCGGCCAAAAAGCCCGTCAGACTAGAAAACTATCGACAAAGTAGAAACATAAACATTGTACAGAAGACATTGCACAATTCAATAGATTCATTGCCTCGGAAAATGCGACTAAACTGTCATGAATACGAATCATCTGAAACGACTAGCTGGGCGTAGGTGTATTGTTATTGTTGTTGTTGCTGCTGCGATTAGCAGCAAAACTGGACGATGTGAACTTTGAGGGCAGACAAGGCACCAAACACATTATTAAACCGCTGAGCAAAATGCATATGCCCGAGAAGTAGAAACAATAGTCGTAGTTGGCCGTCACGTCTATTATCCAGCCTATAAACTACCATGCAATGCACTGCTACAAACAACGCAGTTATTAAATTACCCGCAATGGGTGATCCGATCAGCGACGCGATTCCTTGGAACAGCAAGAGGAGACCGAAGGCATTGGTCAGTTTCTGCAGACCCAACAGATCCACCAACAACACCGATATGAGACATATGTAGGAGCCTGAAATCCTTCACTGCCACTGACCATCAGCTACCAAAGTCAGTTTGAAAAATTAGCGAGTCGGCCACTTCCTACTATTGGGATACCTCTACATTCAAGTCGGTGGAGAGCAGAGGGGTTGCACGACCAACTTTTCCCAAATATGATGGGCGCCACTTCGTCGAGCGCTCATATCTTTTGAGTGACTAAACGCACAGAAATGGGCCTCCCACCATTCGAGGTGGTTTGTGGCGAGCCTTCAAACACACCAACTTCCGCCTTTGTGAATCATTTTTGGGCGCGAAATTCAAATTTTACTGCCATCCAAAAGTATCACCGATGTAACACCTGACAAAAGTCTGTGCCGTTCTGGCGCACTTCAAGCTAGAGGACCGGTTCCTAGATGCAGCATTGCATGGGCAAGCCAGCCGTGTAAGCTGCATGGTTCTGCCTGCTCATATGCCAGAACGGCGAAAGTTCAAAGATTGGGTCGCAAATGGTGCATTTTCTGACGAATTTTTCGACAGGTTTTGACGCCTGCTGCCCATATACTTGCTCTAATCGCGGCGGCTCACACACCAAACGATAGCTAGCTCTCTCAGAATTCCAAAACTGTGTTCACATTGACGTTCCGTACCTGTTTTATGTCTGATTTAGCCCAGGAACTATGAATTGGTCAGCAACCCTTAATTATACCTCGAGAGAACATGCAAATTTCGGACAACTGAGGAAATTTCAACATGTCTTGAATATTTGTAGAGCAGACGGAGAGCTTTCGATCGGTATAGTGCATGGCCGCCCAGCATAAGTTTTCTTCTGAGGTCTTTTGGTTCCTTGCATTTTGTCTGGTTTTTGGCACCGATTTTACTGGGTTTTCGGCACATAACTCTTTTGTATGATCATGTAGGGGAATGGGGTGCCTACCTAACGATGGCCCACGACCGTGCACATTCAGCGCTGTGCAACATGTCAGGCTGCGGGCACTGCTTGGGGCGCGTCTAGCTGAAATGCTCAGCCCGTCTGGATCTTTCACCTAGGTGTTAGCAGTTTTTCTGGTAAGCTGAACTAATAATTGAACACTGCGCGTCGCTCTACCCGAAAAATGATTGGTTGGATGCTAACGATTCCTAAAATATTGAACCTTTGAATATTTGAACTTACGCCGTTCTGGCGTATCAGCAGGCAGAACCAGGCAGCTTACACGGCTGGATTGCCCATGCAATTCTGCATCTAACGCGCTATGAACCGGCCCTCTAGCTAGAGGGAGGAAGACTTTTGTCTGGTGTTACATCGCTGATACTATTGTCAGGGAGACCAATTTGAATATCGCGCCAAAAATTGACCTAGAAAGGCGCGAGTTGTTGTTTTGTATTTCAAAGCTGGCTACAAACCATGTCGAATGGTGGGAGGCATATTTCTGTGCGCTTGCTATAGTTCAAAAGATGTAAGCGTTCGACAAAGTGGCGCCAGTCATATTTGGGAAAAGTCCGTCGTGCGACCCCCTGATTGAGAGAGATTAACCGGTGCTAAAGTAAAAAAAAATCTGCCAGGTAGTTTTTGGCACACCCTGTATCCTCCACGCCACGCCCAAGTGGCAAGAGAAATAAGTCTGTATGTAAAGTTATTCGTAAAAGACCGCTCATTTTGGAAAGGACGTGACACACGCAAGTAGGACAAGAACCTACTCAAAGTGAATCCATAGAAGAGAGTATAGACGAAGAGAGAGCTGAAGCTGACACAAGCAGCACTGAGCATGGTGGCAGCTCCGGTCAGAATGAGCATAATTGTGTAGAGCCAGAGTCTGTTGCGAGCCAGGTTCTGATTCTCGCCCAGAAACGGCAACTGACGGTCGGCCACGTAGCCCACCACCACCCGACCGATGGTATTTGTAATGCCTACAAAAGAACAACGTCTGCTGAATGAACAGAAAAAGCAAGAATCAATCAACTACCAAAGCCAGAGATCAGCCAGGAGGCCTGACTGTCGGGAATGCCCAGTTCGAACTTGGCTTTGTCCGGCAGAAAAACAAGCGGAGGGTTGAGACCGACGCTGGTCAGAAAATTCGATACCGCAAACAAGACGAATATCGGGTCTTTGAGCAGCGATAGGTTGGCCATTTTTAGAATTACTCTGCAACGTACCAATCACGAGCGTTATAAAATTATAGCAGTAGTTAGTAGTAGTACGAAAAGTTGAATGTTTGAATCTACCCTATTACAGTCAGGCACTTAACGCCGTTTATGGTACCGACACCATATAAGGTGCCGGTACCATATATGGTACCGGTACCTAGGGTAGTGATACCATATGGTACCGGTACCATATATGGTGGCCCCACGTTCGGCGACTGTGGTGGTGCCATATGGTACCCCTACCCCATGGTCATGGGTGCCACTACCATATATGTTACGAAATCTGAACAGAGTGGTACCATATATGGTACCGGTACCGGTAACAACGCGAAGGTAGGGGTACCATATATGGTACCACTACCTAAGGTACCGGCGGCACCTTAATATGGTGTCGGTACCATAAACGGCGTTAAGTGCCTGACTGTATTAATGGAATAGAACAGAAATTAAGAGCCGGTTTCTCTAGGAATCGACTTTTGCTCCTTAACCTCCGGACAAATCTCAACTTTTTGTCTCCGATTTGGCTGAAATTTTGTATTTTGGTTTAATTTGACCTAAAAAGACATTTTATCACCTTCCCGGCCATTTTTGAGAGGGTCACTTTTTCGACCCTCTCACAGATTTCGAGTCATAACTTGGGACCAAATGATCGTAGGAACATGCGAATTGCATATTTACAATCAGAAAGGTATTCTCTTTCAAACGACACCCTACTCGACTGCATTGCAGAGAAAAAATTTTTTTCGAACTCCTTCCATGACCGATTTGACCCCTCCGCCATCGAGTGTCCAACTATTTTATTTCATGGAAATGTAGCGCTATGTTTTTGCTTTCGATTAAAGAAAAAAATCGAGAAAAAAAAGTACCCCCAAATCGAGTTTTTGGGCCTTGAAAGTTGAAAATCAAAAAATATTTCCTTATTATGGGTTGCACACTGTAAACAACACAACTCAGTCAGTTTTGAATCGAATTCGGAGATCTTTGGCACACGTATTGTACTGTTCATCTTGCACATAGCGCACAAACCTGGTCCTGTTTGCCGCTGTTTAACGCTAGTTTTATGCTTATTTTGTTTATTATTTCAGTTTCACAAACAATTTCTCGGTTTCATTTGATGTTTCCCATGATGGGTGTCCGAATTGTCTTTTTGAAAAGAATTAGAGCTGGAAATCGGGCCTAAGCGAAGGATAATACTACATCTGCATCGACGACATGGGAAAGTTAAGTTGAGTCAGGGAACATGATTAGGGAATGACGCTTGCGACACAAAAATATTTGTGTGGTTGACGTTTTCACAGTGTTAGCTTGCAGTTTTGAAAGCGCCAGACAACACAACAAAGAACGGGGTTCATTTAATTAAGTACAGTCTCTAGTCTTGAAAGTTCCTATCTGTATTTTGAGTTATTCTTGCTCAACTTTTTGTTATTGCACTGTTATTACAGGCAAACATTTATATGCTGTTCACTTTGTCTATACATCTATACTGCATATCAGTCATCTTTGAAAAGATCAGTAGAACCAAACCGATCACTATCAACTTCCATGCCTTCTGGGACATCTTTGTCTACTTCCATAGCATCAGTATGATCTCTGGTACCAACTGAAGCGCTAGGATCGTCATCTGTACACTGCTTCAAGTTCTGATAAAGCTCATCTTCAACAGTTGTGAATTCATGCTCATCCAAATAAAGGTCACTCCTGATGAAACGATTGCCAGTTTCATGCTCCACTTCATCCTGTAGTTCAGAGGGGTTTTCCATCTCAAGAAGGACTGCTTCATCAGTGGTCTGTTTGTATGTATGTTGATCCGGTCTATTAGTAGTGGCAATTACTCTCGTTCTTGTCCTTGCTTTTGGATGGTGGCGATGTGGGTGGGATGGAGTTCCTTCTGTTATTTGAGCAGCTTTCCGTGAAAAGAAGCTCATTATCTGCTGTGCTGTCAAATACTCCTCTGGCTCAAACAGTAGTTCATCAGCTGAAATGATGCATTTTCACTTAATGTAGACCGATTTTGCATAGATATTGCATACTTCCAGATTTTTTTGCTGAACGCATGGCTTTTGCCACAGTTGCTGGGTCAGCTTTCTTACTGACATCTTTTTGTCCTTTCTCAAATTGGGCATCAAGAAATGCAACCTGTTCACGTGAAAACCGAATGTTTGTAGAGGGCTGCTGAAGTGCTCATCCCATTTCAGGCACTTTTATATCCCCTGGACACTGACTATTTTGAGTGTTTTCGAGATCAATGGCTTCTTGAACTTCGGGCATCAGTGGTGCTCATGGTGCGCTCAAGTATTTAGCAAAGAGACTTTGGGCAACATCCTGCATTGTTTGCCGTGTTGGTTTGTAGTGATGCTTGCCACGTATTACGTGATGTTCCAGGTTGCGATAGTACTGGTACTGCCTTGTACAACCCGGCTCAGGACAGTCGTACAAAGTACTTTGAACAGAGAGCTTTTCTTGATCTGGTGTAATCTGGTCCACATCTTAATCTTCATCATCTGGCACAATGTAACCATTGTCCGTTTCTGAATTTGCTGGATCTTTTTCACCTGGTGCAACCGGCTTGTGGTCCGATTTTCCGATTTCTTTCCAGTAGGAGTAGGATGCCAGCTTTGGTTCAGCTTTACGATCCTCATGCACTTGACGTCGCAACTCAAAGATGTGTTTGTGTCCTGCACGTTCATAGCTCTTTCACTCAATTATCTTGTCGGGCCCAATCAGGGGCATTCGCCATGCCTTTAGAATTGACTTGTACTCTAAGCAGTCTCTGTAAATATTCGTTATAGTGCACAATGCAAATTGATGCTTACTTCTTATAAGTACCAAGCATACATGGCCCGGAAAAATCCGGAGGGGGGGTAGAGGGGGGTTGAGACCTTGGGGGGGGGTCCCCCCGGAAAAAGGCCAAAAAACGCCTATTTTGCCTTAAATAAGCGAAAATTTCCTCCCTCCGGGAGGGGGGAGGGGGGGTATGGCCGGCCGAGGGGGGTATGGCCGACCGAGGGGGAGGGGTATACCCCCCTTACCCCCCGGCCCATGTATGGTACCAAGTAAGCAGAATGTTTATTCAATGCAAAAGTTTCCAACTATCCTTCGCTTAGGCATTGCTTGGGTTGGGCCGGCCCGATTTCCAGCTCTAATTCCTTTCAAAAAGACAATTCGGACGCCCATCATGAGAAACATCAAATCAAACCGAGAAATTGTTTGCGAAACTAAAAATAATAAACAAAATAAGCATAAAACTCGCGTTAAACAGCGGCAAACAGGACCAGGTTTGTGCGCTATGTGCAAGATGAACAGTACAATACGTGTGCCGAAGATCTCCGAATTCGATTCAAAACTGACTAAGTTGTGTTGTTTACAGTGTGCAACCCATAATAAGGAAATATTTTTTGATTTTCAACTTTCAAGGCCCAAAAACTCGATTTGGGGGTACTTTTTTTTCTCGATTTTTTTTCTTTAATCGAAAGCAAAAACATAGCGCTACATTTCCATGAAATAAAATAGTTGGACACTCGATGGCGGAGGGGTCAAATCGGTCATGGAAGGAGTTCGAAAAAAATTTTTTCTCTGCAATGCAGTCGAGTAGGGTGTCATTTGAAAGAGAATACTTTTCTGATTCTAAATATGCAATTCGCAAGTTCCTACGATCATTTGGTCCCGAGTTATGACTCGAAATCTGTGAGAGGGTCGAAAAAGTGACCCTCTCAAAAATGGCCGGGAAGGTGATAAAATGTCTTTTTAGGTCAAATTAAACCAAAATACAAAATTTCAGCCAAATCGGAGACAAAAAGTTGAGATTTGTCCGGGAAGAGTCGACCCTTATATAAACCGGCTCTTAATAAGAACAGGCTTACTGAACAGCGCCGGACCATTTGCTCTCGACCGGCTGAACGTGGTCCGGTGCCGACAGATCGAAGGCAGTGGGTATGGCGTCGGGTTCGTCGGCCAACGACATCACACTGCGACACAGGTCAGGGTGCGACTGGTACTCGTGCGTGTGGGTGATGTTGCCGTGGTAGAACACGTCCTGTATAGCCAGATAGCCATGGCTCTCGCTGTGGTGACGGTGCCCTCTACGACGGCGCAGCTAAACAACTCAGCTTTGGCTCCAAACCAACAAACAAAACTTGCACAATACTCTAGTGGAGACCGGTCCATTTATACTCTCCATCACTGAAGCGGCGCGTGGCAGTTGCTTTAAGGGAGAGGAGTGATTGACGTGGTTGTGCGAAAAGGTGCGCAGTCGGCCCTCCAGTTCGAGGTTCTTATTGACTGGCTTGTCGAGAGCCTCCAGCGACACCACCACTCCGTTGTCCATTGCCAGCTTGCCGTGCCCGTTGCTCTCCTGAGAACCAGACTCAACATTATTTTAGTCAGCCAACTTCGGCAAGAACAACCGGAGGCGGTGGCGGCGACTGTTGGTTTTGGTCGAGCACTTCCAGCGACCCGTTCCTCTCTTCCATTTCGTATTCTTCCGGCTCGATCTCTTCAAACTCCAACGGCCGGAACAGAGCACCACAAACGATGCAGTTCAGAATTATTCCTAGAACGACCACGTCTGGTAACAGTGCAGACCAGACATGGGCAAGGGGCTGACCCCCATCAGGCTGACCACCCACCCTCAGGACATCAATACCACCTCAGGAATTTTTAAGAAAAATTGTATAGAAAATTATGGTAAATGTATGCGTAGATTAGGTGTAAATCAGCTCAGAAAAAGAAATAAGCTATTTTAGCGAAAAATAAGCCTGAAAACCTTGATTTAGTCAGGAATTGGACTTTGGCTTACCATTCCCTCAACCGCCGCCACCCCCCTCAGGATGTGAAAATTTACCACCCCTCAGCCGAAATGCTAGGCAAACGTTTCATCCAATAATATACTCGACAGTGTCAGCTGACTTACAAACGGACCATGGCATTCGGATTTGCACAGAAAAAGAAGCAATTGTACCTGCATAAATGAGAAAGGCGCCTCTCCAAGTGTAGCATTCGATGAGGTAGGTGGTTAAAGGCGCAAAGATAAAAGTTCCAAATCCAGCACCACACACAGCCACTCCGGTGGCGAACGACCTGCGTTCTTCGAAGTACATCGTCACGATCACTATGGAGGGACAGTAGACCAGACCGAACCCAACTCCTGAAACAGACTCTCCAGGTTGGCACGCTAACCGTAAATACTGTCCTGTGAAGACTGAAAAAAAACAGTCCACCGCAGTAGCCAATTGCAGTATTTTTATTGTGCACAACGCGTATGAGAACTGAATTATGTTCGACTGTGTCCATTTGTTAAGTATAATTTTTGAACGCCAAAATTTTTGCTTTTTTTAATTTTTAAAAATAATATTTTTATCGTGTTGAAGTGGTCCAGAGTGCTAGTACAGGTACTTACAAAAAATTTTCCACTTTTGTACCGCAAGTCAGTTAAGAAACCTGTTCGAAAACGTCACTATAGACGCCAATATCTAAATACTGCCTATAACTGCATAATTTCACAGATAATTGTCTTTACAGACAGGCACTTCTTTCAAGGTGAATTCTAAAGAAGCATTTCTTAAGTAGTCGCTGTCAGGCTCAGTGCAAAATAGTATTATGCAGGTTGCTATATAAAATGTTGGCTGCGCATTTTGGACGCGTATTTACTAAAAATTGCATGTATGCACGTGAATTTACCCACTTTTTGCCTTAATTTGCATACTGGTTTTTCAAAAGCCTTCAAAAGAAGGCTTTTTTTTAAATTTTTGACCCAACAACTGTGTATCCATCCAGGCAATGCGAAATAGGATAAGTACAGCCAAAAAGCAACTCAACAATCTCTGGTTGCTGCGAACTGACTCTGACCGGTCTGAACAACCAACAAGTGCCAACATCCCGGAGCCCTCTTGGCAAATGGGACGGCCGTCGGGCGCTGACAGCAGCCATGACGTCACCGCCGGCAGCTCTCTTACTTAGCAACTGGCACCGCCAACCAAAACATGCAGCACTACTGGCTGGCAGTTGGTACAGCGTGCAACCGGGTTGGGAAACCGGCCTCTACAAAAATCACCGATTTTGCCTGCAGCAGAAACGATAAATTTTGTTAGCAAAGGCCCTTTTAAGTTTTAAGTGTATTTTGAAGCTAAAAATTAGTGATTTCTGAGCCAGTTTGTTGGTACTTGAACCGCTACTAATGTTTGCATATGCATTTCGGGGTGGGGGTCCCTAGAACGGTCTCGGGGAGGGGTACGTATATAGGGAGGGATTGAGCGGTGCTGGCCTTTCTAACTAAACAGTAACCCCCAGACTATCTGTTGCATGTATGCTGTTTCTATTCCATCCTGTGCACCTGCCAACAATTAGATGAAGTAGCTAGGCTCCCAGCATTGAGGAAGGAAGCTTCTTGATGCACTTTTTAAGCCAGATAAATCAGTTTTGCAACTAGGTAACTTCTTACACACATTGAATATTTGTTCACCAGTTACCTTACTGCTTCCAAAAATATTTGCATTTGCAACAGACAACACTTACAGCTAATGCTTTCAAGTTTTCAATAAAGATAAGAAGACCTAGTCAGGTACAAATATTTGCATTGCATAAGGCGGACCGCTTTTTACTTTTTCTCGGCATGGTTGGGCAAAAAGCAGGAAGAAGAACAAACCCATAATAATTCCAACCGAAACCATCAGGAAAACGATGTCAGTGGCTAGAAAGCTAATGGCACAACCGAAGGCTGCAATTAGACCACCCAAAATGGCAGTGGTCCGGCAACCCAACTGATGAGTTATGGCACTGGCAATTGGGCCTGAAACTTTATAAAATTAGTTATCAGTCTTCTGTAATAAACTGCAACAGTTTTTATTAAGTCTGTCCCTCTCTAGATGGATACGTAATATGGCCCATAGATAGCCTGTCTTAACGATCGTCAATATGTCTGTCTGCAAAGTTCCCTTTTGCCGGCTAAATTGCTCTTTTTATGTATCAGCTGTCTGTGAGCCCAGACAGACCACCCAATCGATAACTGCCTTCAACTGCTCTTCCAGTGCTAATTATTCATTTGCAAACTAAATGCCCTTTGTTCAAAACCCCGCAAACTCTTCACTAGAACGTTAAGCATAACCTAAAAAACTGTCTGCTATGCTATCGATTCAAAATTATGATAGTACAGTATAAAGCAGTCAAGTGATCGTCGCTGGCAAATAAATTTTTTTAAATTAAAAACTGCAACTTTAACGCAGAATATTGGCTAGAATTTTCAGCCTAATCATTAATGGATTGCCGTTTGACTACTTCGTCGAACTGATCAGAGGTAATCGTACTGCGGGAAAACAGCCTTATGTTAATTATTTGATAAAGACTAACCTAAGCGGCAGAAAAATGAAATCTTTCCAGTTTGGGTACACACTTACAAAGAAGAAGACAGATCAGTTAGTCAATCAGATCAGAGACAGTTTGAAGTGAAATCAAAAAGAAAATTGCAGACCTGTTCCGAGAGTGAGTCCGACCAGCGTAGAGACAATCCAAGAAGTGAGTCCCCTTCCCTCATGGAATGTGTTGAGCAACTGAACAACCATAATCCCGAAACTGTACACGAACCCGTCGGCAAATATGTGAACCATAAAAGAGCCCAGCACTACAAACCATCCCCAGCCTCCGTCTAACGGAATCGGACGCAAGATCACACGACGGTCTTTGGCCATTGCGATTTCGTGTTTCAAGGCCGCATCGGTTAAAAGACTGAAAAACTTTTGAGAGTCAGTTTCCAGTAGACAAACTGCATTTTTGGTCAGACGCAGTACTACGCTTCCAAATTACAGGTGCGTTTTTGAAAAGGCTAGCACAAGTCATAAGAAAAGCACGTGAAAGCCAACCTTAAGTGGCTTATTTTATTAGTTAGACAGGAAAACCTATCAGGCCATTAGACTATGCAACGTGTGAAGATTAAGAGGGAAAAGCCACAAGATAAACTGCTAACGTTCGGTACTAAAGTTCAATTCGGCTAGACTGATAAACCGTTGCTTAAGTTGGCGTAAAACGAACCCACGTACTACAAGCACACTTTTTAGTGGTGTAAACAACTCTATCGCCACGGCCAATTCTAGCCAGCAGGCACGTACATACAAGCTTGACACGAAAGTTTAAAAGAGGGCGCATTTCAGATGTCAGAAAGAATGCAAGGTCACAATTAAATGCTGAAAACAAATCTTTGTGAGACTATATCGTTCTTAGTGAGCAGTCTTAATAGGGGGCAAATAATTGTTCACCACCTGGGCTCTGAGATACTGCTCTCAACCCGCCCCAGACTAATTTTGCAGAAAATTCTATATAAAAAACTGTGCTTAAATTGGAGGTTAAAGCTCGAAGTACTATTTAACAAGAATAGCCACAAGCAGAGACTGAGTGGAGGAGCTCCTCTGGGCAGGAGAGAATGGTGATCTGTCCATACAGAGTAAGTTCGGGGTTTGAGAAACGGGCCGTAAAACCTGATCGTAGGGCTTCGGTCCGCCCTGTCAAATCGTATCCTATTCTGCAGCGTTCTACTCGTATCTTATAACTTAAACAAGAATAATAAAGGAGCAAGAATGTTCAACTTAACGGCCGGCTGGCCTAACCATGCGCTGCGACAATATTTCAGGGTAGCAAACCCTCCTGAAAATAACAAGCGCTTTATTGCAGCGGCAACTGATTTCTGCAGTATGTACTAGTTTTCGTACCGTACTAGTTTTATAGGAAGTTAATACGCTCAATCTATGTTTTGAATTCGTCACTCGATTTCTACTTGGTCTCACAACTGATCTCTAAAGGAAATTAATCAAAAAAGAAAATCAGACAATGAACAAACTTTGAGCTATCATTTTCTAGGAGTCTCTGGGAGACATACATGTGCATGGGGCCAGGGGAGGAAAATAAAAGTTTACCAAACGTTGCCAGACGTTGCTAGGAAGCCTCCTGACGTGTTTTTACGCAGCAGAAATCGATTTCAGCAACTACGCAACCACAAAACCCCAGTCCCTGGCAACTACGCATGCATTCCAAGTTTGTACTCTAACACAAAATTTTATAAATTTTCAGGTCAGAAGTTGTTGTAATGGTCGACGTTCGCAAACGCCTAAAAAGTGATTGCGGATGCCTGTAATGGTATTGGACTACTAAAATCTCATGTGACATAGCTTCACTTTGGGAGCCGAATTACGGTATCAGGGTGAGGTTTTCAAGGTTGGGAAGTGTCAGAATCGATTTCAGCGGTCATAAATACCCTATGCAGGAAGTTTCGGCCAAATCCGTCGGTCTGCCTATGATTCCCCCTTCTATGGGAAATTTTCAAAAACGCCATCTTTTGCGATTTCTGCGAATTTTGAACGGCCTGGAACGCTTTGACCTAGAAGCGTCATAAAAGCATCATTGTAGTCGCCAGATACTCTAGATTCGAACTATGCAGTCATCTTATTTTGATCGCAATTACGGAAAAAGCTCATTTTCTTACGTTGCACCTTACGTTGCACAAATTAGTCTACCGAGTAAACGTAGCGTAGATTAGGATTTACCCCAGGCCCGAGCTCGACCTTGTCTACAACTTAATACTTTTCAGAATGAGTCCAAAAAATTTCAAAATTTGGAATTTGTGAAAGTACTAATTTCGAAGCTGATATAATCCTTCTAAATCGATTTTATTGTCAGAAACACATTGTGAAGCTATGGAAAACAGTTAGAGAATTATTTCAATAAGCGAAATGCGCTCAAAATAGCTTTCATTTTAAATTTATACTGCAAAAGTTAATCCGAATGTCAGTATGTGGGAAAAGCTATTATTGAGTATTGGGGGTAAAAACCCAAACCCAATATCCAATGTCGAAAAATACCCATTAAACCCAATACATTGTTTCATCTCTAATGGGTACAATCCCTACCCATGCCCGATCCGATCCGATTTGCGGGGGGCTTTACGGCCTACGATCAGACTCGAGGTCCATTTCGCTACCCCCGTGATTCGTCATCTCGGACGTTGCCCTTCTTTCACTGCCAGCCACTCCTATCCATGCTGCTGGACGCCGGTCACTAGGAGGGCGGCCGGCGTGTCGATGCCATGATGCTGACAGCTCCCGCCGGCCGCCGGTGCCCCATATGCCAGAGGGCTCCCGGCATAGTTGATTTCTCAGACAGCTTCTAACATCGTAGATCTTCTTCCCAACGCGGCATGCTTTGTGGAGTGGCTTCAGTGCAATGGCAGATCCAATCGGTTCCCATTTTACCTACTCGCTGTCACCAGCTTTCGGTGTACTATGACTGCTTGTAGTCTTACATGTGTAAACCTACCGAGTCACGTTAAATCGAACCGCCAACCCAGCGCATTATGGTACGTACTTTCACGCTGTGAGTCCGAGTATTCTAAGAAATATGCTTAAAAGGCCAACTACACTTGTTTATTCAAAAAGCGAAACAAATTTTAAAGTAGATGTTGAAAGATTTATACTCAGCCTTTTGCATTCCAATATGTACTAGTGTTTGTACCTTCGACTACAGCGATGCAAAGCTGGTGTCAAGCGTCGTTTTCTTAAACTGTGGTGGTGGAGAAACAGGCTGCCCTTGCTGTTGATGCGACCCTCATCTTTCATTGAATGTAAAGACACAAAAGAGTAAACTAGGCATCCTTTACATCACGTCATAGCAGCCCTTCTATCAAGAACAGGCACAGGAAAAACAAAAAAGAAGTCGGAAAACTTTTTCTTACACTTTCTGTTTTCTTCGCATCGACGTTCTAGAGTTGGCGCCCGGCGGATGCGAACCGGAGCGACTGGTTGCGAAGTTGCGACCGGTTGCGATGTTGCGAAGTTTAGTAGTCGCCAAAAAAATCTAGTGTAAAATATTATTGAGTATTGGGGGTAAAAACCCAAACCCAATATCCAATGTCGGAAAATACCCATTAAACCCAATACATTGTTTAATTCTAATGGGTACAATCCCTACCTATGCCCATGCGGGGGGCTTTACAACCTACGATCAGACTCGAGGTCAATTTCGCTACCCCCGTGATTCCTCATCTCGGACGTTGCCCTTCTTTCACTGCCAGCCACTCCTAGCCATGCTGCTGGACGCCGGTCACCAGGAGGCGGCCGGCGTGTCGGTCGATGCCATGATGCTCACAGCTCCCGACGGCCGCCGGTGCCCCATATGCCAAAGGGCTCTCGGCATAGTTGGTTTCTCAGACAGCTTCTAACATCGTAGATCATCTTCCCAACGCGGCATGCTTTGTGGAGTGGCTTCAGTGCAATGGCAGATCCAAACGGTTCCCATTTTACCTACTCGCTGTCACCAGCTTTCGGTGGCCTGGGTGGGGCTTTATGCCGACGACCAACTCTTTGCGGCAAGAAACTTGCCGCGCCGAGAGGATGAGCGCACGACGTCACGCACAATGGCTATGCGGCCTAAACCACTACACCAACTGAGCCGGCCTACCCATGCCCATGGGTGCAGGTACTGTACTATGGGTTTGTGTTAAACCCTGTTTATACCTATTTAAGCCCAAAAAAGTTCCCCAAAACACACGATGTCTACCCTTCTCATGATGTTTTGGAACAATAGCTAATTTTTCAGAGAAAATAGGATCAAAAAGGTAGCAACGATTCGAGGCTTCGGTGGGGAGATCACTCGAATTGCAGAGTTTGAACACACGACCGAATGCGGTATCAAATCTCTTCATTATTATTTTACACATTTGATTACTTTACTTGTAACTTGATATAAAAACTTACTGACTGCATGCTATCTTCAGCTTTACCTCAGATAAGGCGAGACTAGAGATGCAACCATAATCCGGGATTATCCCGTATACAGGATATAATATGGTATTTTTTGCATACATGGGCGCGGGGGGTAAGGGCCAGACATGGGCAAAGGGGGGGGGGGCTGAGGGGGGTTGGCCCCCCCCATCAGGCTCTGGTCTACCCCCATCAGCCGGCCGCTTCCCCCATCAGGAATTTTTGGAAAAAATTTTGTATAGAAAATTATGATAAAAATATGCCTACAGGCGTAAATGAGCTCAGAATAGCTAATTGTAACTTATTATAATGAAAAATAAGCAAAAAAACCCTGATTTTCGCCAAAAATCGGACTTTTTGGCTTACCACCCCCTCACCCCCGATCAGGCGCTCCTACCCCCTCAGCCCCCCCTCAGGAATTGAAAATTCTACCCCCCCATCAGCCGAAATGCTAGCCCATCCCTGGTAAGGGCATACATGTAGTAGGGGGTTTGGGGGTTACCCCCAGACATGGGCAAAGGGGGCTGAGGGGGGTTGGCCCCAATCAGGCTCCGACCTACCCCCCTCAGCCTGCCGCTACCCCCTCAGGAATTTTTTGGAAGAATTTTGTATAGAAAATTATTATAAAAATATGCCTAGATTAGGTACAACCAACTCAGAATAGCTTATCTTAACTTATTTTAATGAAAAATACGCCAAAAAAACCTTGATTTCAGCCAAAAATCGGACTTTTTGGCTTACCACCCCCTCAACCCCCCTCAGGCGCTCCTCCCCCTCAGCTCCCTCAGGATTTGAAAGTTCTACCCCCCCCTCAGCCGAAATGCTAGCCCATGCCTGTTACAACCCTAGCTGAAAAGGCCAAACCCCCCTCACCCCCCCGAGACAGGTTAAAGAACCCCCGCCGACCCAAAAAATACAAGTACTAGTGGTGACTCCCAGTACCAACAAACTGGCTCAGAAATCACTAATTTTTAGCCCAAAATTCGCTTGAAAAGCCTTTGGAAACCGAATTTGGCGTTTCCACTGCTGATATTTAAGAGAAATCATACATGTACTAGGGGGGTTTGGGGGGGGTTACTCCCCCAGCTGGAAAGGCCAAACCCCCCCTCACCCGCCCCCCGAGACAGGCTAAGGGACCCCCCCCCCCCGACCAAAAAATACAAGTACTAGTGGTGGCTCCAGTATTAACAAACTGGGTCAGAAATCACTAATTTTTAGCCTAAAATTCACTTGAAAAGCCTTTGGAAACCGAATTTGGCGTTTCCACTGCTGATATTTAAGAAAAATCGGTGTTTTTGGAAGCTCTTTTTGTCATTTTTTGCTTGTTTTTAGCTTTAAAACGCTATTTGGCAGCTTAAAATAGCGATTTTTAGCGTCCTTACTGAAAAAAACGTGCTAAAAACGCATTTCTAGGCGTTTTGGAGCTTTTTGAAATTTGGGACCCCCCACCTGGGCGAAACCCCCCCTCGACCCCCCACCTGAGGAAACCCTCCCTACCCCGCTCCCCCCAGGTCGGCCCGGAGCTGTTACATGTATGAGAGAAATCTGTGTTTTTGGAAGCACTTTTTTCATTTTTTTGCTTGTTTTTAGCTTTAAAACGCTATTTGGTAGCTTAAAATAGTGATTTTTAGTGTCCTTACTGAAAACAAGACGGTTCTTCAAAATGAGTGTCTAAAACCTTAGATAGTTTGATCGTTTTGAAGATCCTCTCAGTTTTAGAGGCAGAGACTGATTTTTTTGGAAATTTTTTACAAAATTAGACCGGCAGCAGAGGAAAACGTCAGTAAACTTTTATTTGAAGAAAGTGGGTGTGCAATTCTTTCAGATGCAGTTTTCTCTTTCAAGGAAGTCTTTCTGACAGTAAGCTCTACAGATAATTCTTTTTCAGATGATTCTCTTGCTTCTGTGTACTGTACTGTGGCCCCTTCCATTCCAAAGAATTCTGACACACGTTAGGCAAATTATTAAAAAAACTGCTTTCCCTTCTAAAAGAATTCTGGCACCCTTTAGGGAAATTCTTAAAAAAACAGCTTTCCCTTCCAATCCGAACAAATCTGCCACTCTTTAGACAAATCTTTCAAAGCAGCTTTACCTTCCAAGGAATTCTGACATTCCTTTGGGAAATCTCTCAAAAGCAGGAATTTTCCCTTCCAATCCAAAGAATTCTGGCACTCTTTAGGCAAGTCTTTCAAAAAGCAGCTTTCGCTTCCAAATAATTCTGGCAATCTTTTTAGCAAATCTTTCAAAAAGCAGCTTTCGCTTCCAAATAATTCTGGCACTCTTTAGACAAATCTTTCAAAAAGCAGCTTTCGCTTCCAAAGAATTCTGGCACTCTTTAGGCAAATCTTTCAGAAAGCAGCTTTCGCTTCCGAAGACCTCTGGCACTCTTTAGGCAAATCTTTCAAAAAGCAGCTTTCGCTTCCAAAGAATTCTGGCACTCTTTAGGCAAATTTTTCAAAAAGCAGCTTTCGGTTCCAAAGAATTCTGGCACTCTTTGGGCAAATCTAAGAATTCTGGCACTCTTTAGGCAAATCTTTCAAAAAGCTGCTTTCGCTTCCGAAGAATTCTGGCACTCTTTAGACAAATCTTTTACAAAGCAGCTTTCGCTTTCGAAGAATTCTGGCTCTCTTTAGGCAAATCTTTCAAAAAGCAGCTTTCGCTTCCAAAGAATTCTGGCACTCTTTAGGCAAATCTGTCAAAAGTAGACTTGTTGGTGGGCGGACGGAGAAGATTGGTTGTCTTCTCCTCTATCTACCTGCCACAAGTTGTAGGGGGAGAGTTACCTCCAACCCGTGAAATGATAAAAGTGGTGGATTTTTGCCATCGGGGCCATCGCTCCCTAGTAATAGGCTGTGATGCTAATGCACATCATACAGTCTGGGGATGTCGGGATGTAAATGCCCGAGGCCATCACCTTCTGGAGTATGTCATTGCCTCTGATTTAGAAATCATTAACAGGGGTCATGAACCCACCTTTATAGGTAGGGGTCTCTCTGTTATAGATCTTACTTTAGTGTCTCCATGCATTGCAATGGATATCTTAGATTGGCGTGTGGCGCGGGAAGATTCACTATCTGACCATAGACACATTTATTTTCAGATACGCCTGGAAAGAGCACCACCTGAATATCGGAGGCACCCGCGTTCTACGGACTGGGGTGTCTATAAAGACAAGCTAGGACGTAAACTGGGCGACCGTCAGGTGATCATCCGGGACGTACAAGGATTAGAAGAGGAAGTGAGTTTGCTCCAAGGTAGTATTTTGAACTCATTCGAAGGGGCTTGCCCGCTAAAAAGAGTTAGGGCTGGGAGTAGCCGGGTCCCTTGGTGGAACCGGCAACTATCGGTACTACGAAGTGAATGTAGAAGGAAGTTGCGCTGGGCACTACTCACCCGGGCCGAACAGGACTGGGATGAGTATAGGAGTGCTCAACGGAAGTATAAGGCGACTGTCAAGTCTGCTAAGAAGGAATCCTGGAGGAATTCTGTACGGAAGTGGAGGGGGTTAAGGCCACTGCACGGCTAAACAGAGTTCTCAACAGGGATCCTCCAATAGAGGTCGGTATGCTTCAGTTACCAGATGGGACTTACACGGAAAGTAGGGAGACTGCTTTGTCATACCTACTAGATGTGCATTTTCCTGGGGGAACTGCAGCAAACATGACATTGGAACCAGACAACCAGGCTCCAGGGGGAGCCCGGGGTGACTGGAGATTAGCTGACAGAATTGTCACGGAGGATAAGGTGATATGGGCGGTGAAAACTTTCCAACCATACAAATCCTCTGGACCAGACGGAGTTTTTCCGGCACTCTTGCAACAAGGGCTTGATATTCTTATCAAACCTATGGTGCGAGTGTTTAGAGCATCAGTTTCACTGGCTTATATACCTCAACTCTGGCGAGAGGTGAGGGTGGTTTTTATAGCCAAGCCAGGTAAGGACTCATACGCAAAAGCAAAATCCTTTCGACCAATTAGTCTATCCTCTTTCATGTTGAAGAGCGTGGAACGTTTGATCGATAGGTGGTTGAGAGATGGGGTGCTTCGGCACATACCACTCCACCCTAGTCAACACGCTTACCAGGTAGGAAAATCTGTAGAAACAGCTTTACACTGTCTGGTGGGTCGTGTGGATAGAGCTCTAGAGCGAAAAGAGTTTGCATTAGGAGCTTTCTTTGATATAGAAGGAGCTTTCTCCAATGCATCTTTTGCTTCCTTTGAGCGGGCGCTGAGGAGGAGAGGCGTGGAGAGTATCCTTATTCAATGGATACAGGCCATGCTTAAACTCCGTACTGTGACCGCTCATATGGGACAATGTAGTAGATCCATCAATACGCGAAGGGGGTGTCCACAAGGAGGCGTTTTATCTCCCCTACTTTGGATACTCCTTGTAGATAGCCTACTGGTGCGTTTAAACGATTCGTCGTTCAACGCCCTAGGCTATGCGGATGATGGGGTAGTTCTCATAGAAGGACAATTCCTAGACACTGTGTGTGACCTCATGCAGAGGGCGCTTACAGTTGTCCAAGGATGGTGTAAAGAAGAAGGTCTGGCAGTACAGCCGGACAAGTTAGAGCTGATCCTATTCACAAGGAGACGGCGGCTAACTGGGCTTAAACTCCCTAAGATCTATGGGAAACGGCTTCAGTTAGTCAAAAGAGTTAAATATTTGGGGGTCGTTTTGGACTCCCATTTAGACTGGGCAGCCCATCTTGAGACCAAATGCTCTAAAGCTAAGGCAGCTTTCTGCCAGGCCAAAAGAGCAATTGGGAACAACTGGGGATTGTCACCTAAGATGGTCAGGTGGCTGTATCTGGCAGTCATTAGACCTATGATAGCGTTTGCTGCTGTAGTGTGGTGGAAACGGACGAACCTGGAATGCGTCAAAACACAGCTAGGCCGTATACAACGACTGGCATGTTTATGCATAACAGGGGCTCTAAAAACAACACCTACAGCAGCAATGGAAGTTCTGTTGTGTCTTCCACCGCTACACACCTGGATTCAAGTGGAAGCGATGGCGACCTGCTACAGACTTAAAAGTACTAATCAGTGGCACAGGGTAGGTCGTGGTCACTGTAGTGTTTGGGCACAATTGTGCGATTTATCGCCATTGTACCAATTCCCAAGTGACCAACAACTACCCAATTATGTGTTTGATAAGAAATACCAAGTCGACTTCCCGAGTAGGGGGGTCTGGCAAGGTAATGTTCCTAATGCAACCGATACTCTCTACTGTTATACGGATGGTTCCAGGTTAACAGGTTTGGAGAATTCGGGAGCAGGAGTATTTATACAGAGACTAGGGGTAGAGGATTCCTTTCCCCTGGGAAAATACGCAACGGTTTTCCAGGCGGAGGTCTATGCCATTTTGAACTGCGCCAGGGATCCCGGATTAGTTAACTGTCTTGAGCAGAAGATCTGTATTTGTTCAGATAGTCAAGCAGCTTTAAAAGCTTTAGTATCTCCACGCATCAGCTCTAAGTTGGTTGCAGAGTGTGTCAGGGAACTACAACGACTGGCGCTTCAGAAGAAGCTACAGCTGGTGTGGGTACCTGGACACTCGAATGTGGAGGGAAATGAGGAAGCTGACCGACTAGCCCGGGCGGCTTCAGAGTTGCCACTTATAGGGCCGGAACCGGCCCTTGGCATCTCTGTTAAGAAAGTACGTACTGAATTAAGAAGTTGGGCTAGGAACCAGTTGCAGTTTGTGTCGTGAAAGACACGAGCTTATAAGAGAGGAGGGGAGTAGTATTATTTATTGTATGAAGCTAGGTAACGATATTATTGAGCATTCATGTATAGATAGTATATACATATAGGCGCGATGTACTAGAGCTAGCGAGGCCGCCATGACGTCATGTGGCGTCACTTTACTACAAAGTAGGGGCGCGCCTCAATTCTTTCTGGAACTTTCTTCGCCTCACCTCCTATTGGCAGGTGGGCGTGGCCTTCTAGAACTTTCCTTGCATTGTATATATGCGCCTACGATAATGTTACGTCATTGTTCTAGAACTTTCTAGAATATTCTATTGAGCTATATAAGGGCCCGGCTCGGCCATTGTGTATCCTCTGTTTCTGCCAACTATCCTCTGTTTCTGCCAACTATCCTCTGTTTCTACAAGTGAGCCTCTGTCAATTCTCTGTATCCTCTCAACTATCCTCTACAATCCCAATTGCTGTGTTTGTGCAGCCCCAATCCCAATTGTTATTCTGTTGTTATTCCCGAAATAAGGGAAATTCCCAAACCAAGGCTTCTGTTCCCGATCCACCGCAACATTTGGTAGCAGCGAGTGGTTACCAAGAGTATCCTGCTTAAAAGACTCAACTCAAGGAACTCAACTTCAATCAAGTATGGCAAAGGAACTCCTCAACTCTATCGCCACTGTCAAGGAAGAGGTGATCAACATTCTGTCAGCCTCTGACGACCTGCTCAATCAGGAAGAGCCAGCTTCCATCAACATCGCCAAGCTCCAAATGCGACTGAAGAGGAAGAGCATCACCTTGAAGAGGCTGCTGGAGCAGTTCACCAAGCTTGCTTCAAGTTCAAAGGATGAGGATCCAAATTTCCAGCAGACCTCAGAAATGCTGTCCAAACTGGTCTCCAAAGCTGACGATACTTTGGATGACATGGAAGTCCAACTCGATCACAACAACAAGAAGGAAATGAAAGAAAAAGAAGCAGAAGAAAAGCAACAAGAGAGAGAAGACTGCCTCAAGAAGGAAGACCAAGAGAGAGAAGACCGTCTTAAGAAAGAGGCAGAAGAAAGGCAACTGAAAAAGCTGGAGATGGAAGAAGAAACAAAGCGGCTTCAAATTCAAGAAGAAACAAAGACAAAGAAAGACCTGGAGTTGGCCCAACTTCAAGAAGAAACCAGAAGAAGAGAACTTCAAGTCCAAGAAGAAACTAGAAAGGCAGAAATTCAAGAAGAAACCAGGAAGGCTGAGCTTCAACTTCAAGAAGAAACACGACGGTTGCAAATTCAAGAGAATACCAGAAAGGAACTGGAACTTGAAAGAATGGGAGTTGAAGACAGAGAAAGCCAAAGAAGATACAATCTTCAAATGAAGCAAGAAGAGGACAGTCACCAGGAAAAACTCAACACTTCTGTCCAGTCAACAAGGACCAATGGTGCTACTGTCAAACTCCCAAAGCTCCAGCTACCCAAATTCGATGGATCCCTTCTCAAGTGGAAGGAATTCTGGGACTCATTCTCAGCAGCTATCCACAAGAATCCAGCGCTCAAAGAGGTGGACAAGCTCAACTACCTGAAGTGCAACCTGGAAGGAAAGGCCAAGTACGCACTGGAAGGCTTGCAAGTCAGCAATGAGAACTATGAGGTTGCTGTCAAACTGCTTCAAGAACGATTTGGTAACAAACAGCAAGTGGTGCGTGCCCACTATGCAGCCTTGACTGATTTACCTCCTTCTCCCAATGATCCCGTGAAACTTCAAATCACCTATGACAAGATTGAAAAGGCCATTCGATCACTGGAAGCACTGGGAGAGAATGTTGAGAATTCAATGCTTGTCACAACGATCCAGTCCAAGTTACCAGAAGAAACCCTGCTGGTGCTGGAAAAACGGAAGAGCCCAGAAGAAAGATGGACTACAGCATCGCTGAGGGACAAGCTGAAGTGGCTGATACTGATGCAGGAATCAGTCAAGCAGATGTCAGCTTACTCAACTCCTATCAAGAAGAATCTGCCTGAGCCAATCCAACATTATACAACTGAAGCCCTCTTTGCTGGACCAGCCCAAAGACCAACCAGGAACTGTATTTTCTGCAATGGCCTTCATTGGAATGATGAATGCCCCAATTTCAACACTGTGGAGGCGAGAAAACAGAGGATCAAGGGCTCCTGCTTCATCTGCTTCAAGAGGGATCACCTCAGCAAAGACTGTTCAAGCACCAAGAAATGCTTTCACTGCAAGAAAGTGATGGTGCATCATTCAAGTCTGTGTCCAGACAAATTCCCAAGAGGTCCCCTCAATCAAAGACTTCAACAAAGAAACTTCAACTTTCAAAAGGAGCCTGCTCAACTGGTTCAGGAGACAGCCCAAGATATTCAAGCAGAAGAAGGAAGCCTATTGGCCTTTGGAGAACGAGTTCTCATGCCAACTGCAACGACTGTCATCCTGAATCCACAAAAGCCAACTCAAGGCATCAAAGTTCGACTTCTGATGGATAGTGGAAGCCATCGCAGCTACATCTCATCCGATCTGGCCAAGAAGCTCCAGTTGAAGATGGGAAGAAAGGAGAAGATTGCCATTCTGACTTTTGGTTCCTCAACTCCCAAGGTCATCGATGCTCAGGTGACCACCCTCAAGCTCAAGCTCAAAGATGGCAGCTTCTTCACCCTCAAAGCTCATGTTGTGCCCGATATTGCTGGCCTCATGGAGCGCAAACCAATGGATCTACAGCGCTACAAGCTGGTCCTCAACAAGTATTCTTTGGCTGACGAACTTCCACAAGAATCGGAGTCAACTCAACTCAAACTTCTCATCGGCAATGACTATTATGGTGACCTCATCCTGCCAAAGAAAATTCAACTGGATCAAGGACTATACCTGGTCAACTCCAAGTTTGGATGGCTCACCACTGGAAGGGTCAAGCAAGACTCCAAACAGCCAGCAGAAGCCAATCTACTGTGCCTCAATTTCAAGCCGCTTCATGATGAGAAGAAAGAAGAATTCTCTTCTGCAAGCAAGGACACTCAAGTCCATTCCATGCCCAAACCAGATGGGCTCAAGAAAACTAAGCCGAATGGCGTCAAAGGATTTGTGTTTCCGAGACGTGATGTGCAAATGGCCATCAAGGACCTCAATCAAGCTGTTCCAATTCAAGACTGTCAAATCAGCAAAGGAACAGTCACAAAGAAGACAAAAATGAACTACAAGGAACCAAGGAAAAAGAATCCACCTCCTCCAAGCAGCATTCCCCTCAAACCTTCAACTAAGTACGATGACAAGAAGCCTTATCTACTCCCAAAGAAGTCAAGAAGCAAAAGGACGAGGTACAAGCTCTTCGCTGGGGAGTGTCGTGAAAGACACGAGCTTATAAGAGAGGAGGGGAGTAGTATTATTTATTGTATGAAGCTAGGTAACGATATTATTGAGCATTCATGTATAGATAGTATATACATATAGGCGCGATGTACTAGAGCTAGCGAGGCCGCCATGACGTCATGTGGCGTCACTTTACTACAAAGTAGGGGCGCGCCTCAATTCTTCCAGAACTTTCTTCGCCTCACCTCCTATTGGCAGGTGGGCGTGGCCTTCTAGAACTTTCCTTGCATTGTATATATGCGCCTACGATAATGTTACGTCATTGTTCTAGAACTTTCTAGAATATTCTATTGAGCTATATAAGGGCCCGGCTCGGCCATTGTGTATCCTCTGTTTCTGCCAACTATCCTCTGTTTCTGCCAACTATCCTCTGTTTCTACAAGTGAGCCTCTGTCAATTCTCTGTATCCTCTCAACTATCCTCTACAATCCCAATTGCTGTGTTTGTGCAGCCCCAATCCCAATTGTTATTCTGTTGTTATTCCCGAAATAAAGGGAAATTCCCAAACCAAGGCTTCTGTTCCCGATCCACCGCAACAGTTTGACTGGGATCTAAGGACCGACTGTAGGCAATCTAAGCAGTTTGTTCTGGGACCTAGATCGGTAGTAACCAGAGAACTACTTAGTTTTAGTAGAAGGGAACTAAAGCTGGTGGTTGGTTGGTTAACCGGACACAGTAGTAACCTTAATAAGCATCTTAGCATTATGGGCCTGGTGGATGATCCAACATGCTCCTTCTGCTCAGAAGAAGAGGAAACGCCTGAACATTTGGTCACACAATGTGACGCATTGGCTGGGCGTAGGTATAGGATCCTGGGGCGAAGGTATCTGACCACCCAGGAGCTGAGTGAATTATCTGTTAGGGACCTCCTGAGGCTGATTAAAGCCTCGGGTAGGTGGTAAGTTCGACTTGGTCGATTTCATTTATACGGGGCATCGAAATGGACCCTCGGGTCTGATCGTAGGGTCGTATGGTCGACCCCCCGTCACATCGAATCGAATCGAATGCCTAGATTAGGTACAACCAACTCAGAATAGCATATTTTAACTTATTTTAATGAAAAATACGCCAAAAAAACCTTGATTTCAGCCAAAAATCGGACTTTTTGGCTTACCACCCCCTCAACCCCCCTCAGGCGCTCCTCCCCCTCAGCTCCCTCAGGATTTGAAAGTTCTACCCCCCTCCGCCGAAATGCTAGCCCATGCCTGTTACACCCCTAGCTGAAAAGGCCAAACCCCCCTCACCCCCCCGAGACAGGTTAAAGAACCCCCGCCGACCCAAAAAATACAAGTACTAGTGGTGACTCCCAGTACCAACAAACTGGCTCAGAAATCACTAATTTTTAGCCCAAAATTCGCTTGAAAAGCCTTTGGAAACCGAATTTGGCGTTTCCACTGCTGATATTTAAGAGAAATCATACATGTACTAGGGGGGTTTGGGGGGGTTACTCCCCCAGCTGGAAAGGCCAAACCCCCCCTCACCCGCCCCCCGAGACAGGCTAAGGGACCCCCCCCCGACCAAAAAATACAAGTACTAGTGGTGGCTCCAGTATTAACAAACTGGGTCAGAAATCACTAATTTTTAGCCTAAAATTCACTTGAAAAGCCTTTGGAAACCGAATTTGGCGTTTCCACTGCTGATATTTAAGAAAAATCGGTGTTTTTGGAAGCTCTTTTTGTCATTTGTTGCTTGTTTTTAGCTTTAAAACGCTATTTGGCAGCTTAAAATAGCGATTTTTAGCGTCCTTACTGAAAAAAACGTGCTAAAAACGCATTTCTAGGCGTTTTGGAGCTTTTTGAAATTTGGGACCCCCCACCTGGGCGAAACCCCCCCTCGACCCCCCACCTGAGGAAACCCCCCCTACCCCCCTCCCCCCAGGTCGGCCCGGAGCTGTTACATGTATGAGAGAAATCTGTGTTTTTGGAAGCACTTTTTTCATTTTTTTGCTTGTTTTTAGCTTTAAAACGCTATTTGGTAGCTTAAAATAGTGATTTTTAGTGTCCTTACTGAAAACAAGACGGTTCTTCAAAATGAGTGTCTAAAACCTTAGATAGTTTGATCGTTTTGAAGATCCTCTCAGTTTTAGAGGCAGAGACTGATTTTTTTGGAAATTTTTTACAAAATTAGACCGGCAGCAGAGGAAAACGTCAGTAAACTTTTATTTGAAGAAAGTGGGTGTGCAATTCTTTCAGATGCAGTTTTCTCTTTCAAGGAAGTCTTTCTGACAGTAAGCTCTACAGATAATTCTTTTTCAGATGATTCTCTTGCTTCTGTGTACTGTACTGTGGCCCCTTCCATTCCAAAGAATTCTGACACACGTTAGGCAAATTATTAAAAAAACTGCTTTCCCTTCTAAAAGAATTCTGGCACCCTTTAGGGAAATTCTTAAAAAAACAGCTTTCCCTTCCAATCCGAACAAATCTGCCACTCTTTAGACAAATCTTTCAAAGCAGCTTTACCTTCCAAGGAATTCTGACATTCCTTTGGGAAATCTCTCAAAAGCAGGAATTTTCCCTTCCAATCCAAAGAATTCTGGCACTCTTTAGGCAAGTCTTTCAAAAAGCAGCTTTCGCTTCCAAATAATTCTGGCAATCTTTTTAGCAAATCTTTCAAAAAGCAGCTTTCGCTTCCAAATAATTCTGGCACTCTTTAGACAAATCTTTCAAAAAGCAGCTTTCGCTTCCAAAGAATTCTGGCACTCTTTAGGCAAATCTTTCAGAAAGCAGCTTTCGCTTCCGAAGACCTCTGGCACTCTTTAGCCAAATCTTTCAAAAAGCAGCTTTCGCTTCAAAAGAATTCTGGCACTCTTTAGGCAAATTTTTCAAAAAGCAGCTTTCGGTTCCAAAGAATTCTGGCACTCTTTGGGCAAATCTAAGAATTCTGGCACTCTTTAGGCAAATCTTTCAAAAAGCTGCTTTCGCTTCCGAAGAATTCTGGCACTCTTTAGACAAATCTTTTACAAAGCAGCTTTCGCTTTCGAAGAATTCTGGCTCTCTTTAGGCAAATCTTTCAAAAAGCAGCTTTCGCTTCCAAAGAATTCTGGCACTCTTTAGGCAAATCTGTCAA
>JASANB010005504.1:0-129573 GCA_030248155.1 Sabatieria punctata
CGTATTAGCCTAGGAATCGAATGAAGCCTAGCTGCTCCTATTACCTAACCACTCTACTCTCTCCTACTCTCTGCTCTACTGCCGCCGACCGAAGTGAAGAAACGAATAAAAATAATAAAAAAAGATTTGTCAGCCAGCTTAGCCCCTTCAACGCACAAAATGACTTTCTTGACTGCGTGTATTATGCGAATGCAATGATTCCTTCCTCAACCAGCTCATTTCTCTGATTGAGTCCGATAATGTTATTTTTCTTTATTTTTCCCCTCCAGCGTTGAGCGCTGCGTAAGATCTGCGGCGTAGTTTACGTAGCATACAGTTGTCTTATTTTCCGCGTCGAGACAGTAAATCCTAGTTCAACTTGTGATGTCCCTTCCAGATGATCAAAGACAGAGTGACGTTCAGAGATTACAAGCTATTCGCACATGGGCTGTACATACTAAATCCACTGACTAAAAATTGACCACTACTGTTGTACCTACATATTTTTTTGTCCCGAGTTTATAGTCCCTTGCACAGTCGTAACAGGTCCGGTTCCGGGGGATGGGTTGTGTGGGGGATTGTCTGCCAGGGGGTTCCGGAGTTTCTCGCCTATGGATGGACGGGGTTCAGCCAGAATGTCAAAAAGCTCCAAAACGACTGGAAGTGCGTGTTTGGCAGGTTTTATTAATAATATGGCTGAAAGTTGCAATTCTAACCCGACAGCTGAACTGCTTACAGCTGTTTTAGATTTGGTTCTCCGAGCGAAACAGCAAACAGTTGATTGGCTCCATATGGCTGTTGTCGGCTGTGCACGGGTTACTGTATTTTTGGCCAGGATGTGACTTTGTCTACAACCACACCACCTTTGTGTGGTTGTTTGTAGAATCCAAGTGCCACACACTGATGATTGCTTTTGATCTCTGGTACTCACTGTTCTTCCTGCTGCTTATGATGTGCATAAACCTGGCCAGCGGATGGCACATCCACAGACACAATCGAAGAGTGGTTTCCAGACTTGGAAAGGGAAAGGAGAAAAGTCGAGTGATACTAGAACGGCGCAAACAAGAGGTAGAATCTGAACGTTTTGAATTGCAAGCTTTTATCACAGTCAAGCACTTAACGCCGTTTATGGTACCGACACCATATATGGTACTGGTACCCAGTACTGTTGGAAAGTCCGGGGTTAAAAAAATAGGTTCAGGTTCAAGTCAAGTCCAACATTGAAATTTCAGGTTCAAGGGGCCGTTCATAAACGACGTCGTTCCAAAATCCCGATTTTTCGGACCCCCCCTCCCCCCAAAATCGCCTTGCGTCGTTTCTTGGGAACCCCCCCCCCTATGGCGACGTCGTTTTCGGTTTACCCCCCCCCCCCCGATAAAAGGGCAGTACATACAGTACTGTCACGTTTTTTTGTTACCATACTGCGCAATCAATAGAGTAAATCCCTACAACCACTCTGGAAAGCTTTTCTGTATGGAGAAACGTTTGATAAATCGAAAATAATGTAATTGAAGCACCCTAAAATTCATAAAAAAGCGACGTCGTTTTTTGCTAACCCCCTCCCCCTCCTGGTGCGTCGTCTAACGTCGCATGTCAGCCGACCCCACTCCCCCCCTCTGGAACGACGTCGTTTATGAACGGCCCCCAAGTCCAGGTTAAAGTCCATCATCTAAAAAACCTGGACAATAGGTTCAGGTTCAAGTCCACTGATAATTTCAAGAATTGTTGAAAATTTGCACTGCTCGCAACTTTTCTGAGCTATATAAGCCTGTCTACTAGTAATGAAAGACGAGAACCACATTTTAAGGGACAGTAGTTTCGTTTTCACGCATATTCAGTTTGGAAAATAGGTGTAAAAACAAAAAACCATGAAAATGTTGTGCAATCCAACCGAAAATTTGACAAATTTTGCCTAAATTTTCACTCAAATTTTGAACCTATTGAGTGAGTCCAGTAAAACGAAACAGGTTCAAGTCCGGCTGAAATAAAATAGGTTCAGGTTCAGGTTCAAGTCCACAGATTTCAGGTTAAAAACCTATTATTAAGTCCAGGTTCAAGTCGGACTTGCCAACAGTAGTACCCAGGGTAGTGATACCATATAGGGTACCCCCACGTTCGGAGCCTGTGGTGGTACCATATGGTACCCCTACGTTCGCATTGGTACCGGTACCGGTACCTTATATGTATGGTACCGCTCTGTTCAGATTTCGTACCATATATGGTAGCGCTACCCATGGCCATGGGTAGGGTATACATGTAACAGGGGGGTCTGGGGGGTCTGCCCCCCACCCGAGACGATTTTGCCGACCCCCCTGCGATTTTTCTGGCAAGTAAATTTTTGAGCAAATTTTTACAATTTTTTACAATTTCGGACGCAAAAATTGCCAAGATCGCCTGCAAAACAGCACTTTTTAGCTGTATTTCAGCCCAAATTAGCGATTTTTGGCGATTTTTAGCCAAAAAATTGCAATTTTTTCGATTTTTGAGCGTTTTTTAGTGCCCGACTCTCCTCCCAAAATTTTGGCTCAGACCCCCCCCAACCCCCCTCCCCCCTTCGGCGGATGACCTGTTACATGTATGGGGGTAGGGGTACCGTATATGGTGTCGGTACCATAAACGGCGTTAAGTGCCTGACAGTATCAAATATTTCTTACTGTACATACTGTATAAGTTATTTCGGGTAAAATGGCTTGAAATGCATGTATGTATGTATAGCAGAAATTATAGTGCGTCATCGTATTTAGACTCGGTTTTTCCTCCAGTCCTGCCTCAACCTATCAGCCTTTGGATTGATGTTCATCAGCTTTCACTTGGTTTCTCCCCAATTCTCTGCAACAGCTCTCCTATATCTGACTACCACCTGGATATGGCAAATGTCACACTGCACAAATGCGTACGATTTCCTTTTAAACATTGGTTTCAAGTTTAAAAAGCGTCTAGCAGTTATTGGGCTGTTGAAAAGCGCTCAACAGCAAAGTCAAAAAGCAGATTTTCAAATCGAAAAGTGCACTGACTTTTAGCTGGGTATTGCTGCTGTTTAACAAGGAACTGAGAAAATGCTTGCCGTGTTTCGGTGCAAACAAGGTGCTGCCGACAGCGCCAATCGCTAAGCAAGTGAACAGAGCACAGCAGGTGTCTCCTGCCTTGAATCGTGATAATGCTTGATTGAAAAACAGAATTTTGGTAGAATTTTGTGGCAGAATTTTGGTCATACGTACATACAGCAGTTTCCTTATGTTGCTGATAAATTTGCAAAACAGATCGTTTTCGGTTTGTGGTACTGTTCAAAAAATGCCCGTACTTGGGTAACTCAAGTGTGTACTTTTGGTTGTACTTAGCTGTACGTGTTACCCTTACTTAGGTGTTTTTTGGAATACTTACTCGTATTTACGAAAAAAATACCTGACAGTCTGAGTGTTTTTACGATATTCATTGGACAAATTTACAGTGGTTTCAGCCTAACTTTTGATTCTAAACTTGGTCTCAATGGTCTGGAAACTTTAGAAAATAGAAAGAAAAGCTTGAACTTCAGCTTAGATTTTCGCATACTTTGCTGACCATTTTAGTTTTGGGTTTTTCATGGCGTTCTCTGTTTTTAGTGTGGTTGATCTATCTTGCGTAGTATATGTATGTAGACTCCAAGTAGATTAGACTTTACTTGGGTTAGACAGGTTATAGCAAAGGGGCTAACAAACACAACATAACAGCTCTATCTATAAACACCACACAAGAAGATCATTACAACAGGATGCATATCATGTATTCACATACCACAGTAGTGGACACATCAGTGGTATAGCATGATTTAGTGCGAGATGGGAGGGCTAGGGCCCGCCCCAGACAATTCATCCAACCATTGAGGGGCAGGCCGAATTCAGAAAAAAGTCATGACATTGATCTACAATAGCCGATTTATCTCAAAGGAGCCAGAAAGAATTCCGGCGAAGGGCCTGCATGGCACCGAGAGGAAGGGGTAAGTCTCCAGACCGCAGCCCATTTATGGAACTTGAGATTTCTGTCAGTTTTACAGTTTGTAAGTGGCAAAATTTTTAGATAAAAATGGTTGACATCACAGACTTTTGGCTAAATTATTGTTTGCATGTTCAAATTTGTTCTCTCTAATGTGGTATACTTAGCCGACCTTTTGGTAGACCTGTCCTAGTTTTACAAACTAAAAAATTATGAATTTGAAAAATCTCAGTTCAGATTTCCATTCTTTGCGAGTTGAGTTTAGAGTCTCAAGTCATTCATCTCCATTCTGCAACTGAAAAGTAGTGATGTAAAATTATGGAATTTGAATTTCAATTCAATTACAATTAAATTATGGGCTCAGTTTTTAATTTCAATTCAATTAAATTAAATTAATTGAAATAGTTTTCCATTATTTTCAATTACAATTATATTTTCAATTAAATTATGGAACCTCGGAAAATTTCAATTATGCAATTTTTTTCAATTATTTTTTCAATTTTTTTGAAAATTATTGTAATTTGTCTGTTAAAAGACCGTGACAGTGACTTAGGACTTGGAAAAATGTCCAAGTAAAAGCTTAGAGACACCTGGTTAGCCTGCTGTCCAACCAGATTAGAAAATTTTAAATTGTTGCCTTTTAAAAACGCATAAAATGGCATTCTGGGGGAAATTTGCAGTTAGTTCATTATTACTATATATCAGTGCATAATCTGAAGGTTTCCAGCATTTTTGAGCAACATCACTTCCTTAGGTACCTTTGCCAAAAAGGGGGTGTCAGTCAGTCAACCCACCATACATCCAAAATCACTGTTTTGTCTTTTATGAACTATGAAAAATAAAAATCAGATCATAAAATATTACAAAACATAGTGAGGTCAGTATAAAGAACTGAACTGAACTGAACTGAACTGAACTGAACTGAACTGAACTGAACTGAACTGAACTGAACTGAACTGAACTGAACTGAACTGAACTGAACTGAACTGAACTGAACTGAACTGAACTGAACTACTTTTATCGGTAAAACCTGACAGGACACATATAAACCAATACGGATTGTTATTCAATGTATCCTTAAGACTAGATACACACGTACAAGAATACAGAAATAAATAGGTACAATTACATAGTTAAATCGAAATCCTGTTGTAAAACAATCCTGTTTGTAAAAGAGGTGAAAAACCTTAAATAGGTTTTTATTTGAAGTCCTTAGCGCCTCTAATGCTTGCACATTTCTTTACATTCACCACAGGAAATAATTGAAAATATAATTGAAATTCCAGGCGAATTTCAATTAAATTACAATTAAATTATGGCCCAACTTTTGAATTTCAATTAAATTAAATTAATTGAATTGAAATTAAAAACGGGTCAATTATGCGAATTTCAATAACAATTAAATTAATTTTTTACATCACTACTGAAAAGAGACGCTTTGATCTCTGTAAAGTACAGATTTACAGTATAAACTTGCCTCAATAATAGTTCGTTTTTTTATTTTAGATTATTTATTTTTAATTAAATGAAAAATTAGCAAAAACAAGGCGACTATCCTAAACATAGAAATCCAGTCTGCTTGGCTGTTTTGTGATGTTCATTGTATCACATTAGTATTATTATTATTATTTTTGTTGAGTTTGTTTTGGCCAAGTCCTAGCCTGCTCACCTTCTGTAGCTTCGAGTTATCCCCTTCCGAAATGAACTGACCCGAATTTTCAGATGTCAATTTTTAACGTAAATATTTCAAGAACCCTTCATCGGATCTTTGCCAAATTTTGCAAGTTAACCCATCTTTATATGGACTTAAGAACCTGAAGAGCTCAGCTTTTTCACAAAACCAGTTAAAATCTGGCGGATTTTTACTTTCAGTCAAGGCGAAAAATTAGCATTGTCAAAAATGAGGGTGTTATCCTTTGCACAGAAATCAGGGTTATACGAACTACTGGGGTCATGGATTACAATCGCCTCAAGAAATTTCTAACAAGCATTCGGTCGAATGCAATATTTATGTTCAAAATACGTAAAAATCACGTTTTCTCATCTGTGACTGATATCCGGCATATCCGGCAGGTAATATCCGGATCCGGTACCGGATCCGGATATCGCCATATCCGGCCGGATCCGGATCCGGATATCCGGTCGGGCCCTAGTTCTGAGACCCTAAATAGGATTTCGGAACCCTAATTTGGGTTTATGAAGGCCCAATTTAGGGTTCCTGAGTCAATTGAGTTCCAAGAATTCCAAAATTAGTGCTTCAGAGGCCCTAAAAAGGGGTTTCCTCCGGAACCGTAGTTTCAACATCTCTGAATAGAGATTCAGAAATGCATTTTACGTGTAGCTCTATTTTATCGGTTAAAATAAGGTTTTTTGTACGTTTTATAGTAAAAATACGTTTTTTGTACGTTTTGAATACAAATAGAGTTTTTTGCACGTTTTAAAGCAAAAATATTGTTTTAAAGGGCATTTTTGCAGTTCAGACAGGATTTTTACCCGCCTCTTAGTCCTCAAAACCCTGTTTTGTTCGTTGAAACCCACTTTGGACATACATTGTAGTGCTGAGCGGAAACTCTATTTGGGATCTGAAAAATCCTCCCAGCCGAAAACATAACTACATGTATGCCTAGCACGACGACAACGTAACTGTAATTTTGCTTATATTTACGGTACGCTGTGATAAAATAGCTTGTAATAGAATACAAGCGAAAGTTCACTACAACAGCAGCACAAACAAGATTATGTAACACTTCTAGAAAGCAGTTTCTTCTTGAGCGCGATCAGTGTAGACTTCCATAGAAGCGGACATCTCAGATTGGTTCGGCACATCAAGAAAGGTGGTAGAATGTTGCGGCGAGAGCAGCTCCTCTATATCGGTGCAAGCACTCCAGGCGGCTCTGGAAGTACTTCGCAGTCTGACATTCTCACACAAGTAATCCGACTTGACATGATACAACAGGAAAGCCACGAACTGGGTCACTGTCGACTCCATTTGCACAGCTGCATCTTTCAGCAGCTTCGCCTGTAGACACTTCTTTACCTGCACCCAATCCCCAGTGTTCAACTTCAGTCCACACTGGTTTGTTGTTTGTTTGTTTTTGAGTTCCACTGTCCTTTCGGGCAGCTCAGGACACCCCTTGCTCTTTTCATAGCCCTTCAATGGGGTAGCCCTGCCTACAAACAACCCTCCCCTTTGCTGCCATTGGGTGCAACGGCAGCCCCGGTTCGGTTCCCATTTACCTTCTGGCCATCACCGGCTTTCGGCGGTCTGGGTTGGGCTTTACGTCGACTACTTCCAGTCGCTTCGACCGGTTTCCAACCCACAAACAACCGCTCTCATGGATGCCGGGGCCGCCGTGACACACGGGATAGCGTAAACTACCTGTGGCCAAGACGCGACTAAAACTGACTGACTGGTGCATGAACTGCATCCCGATCTGTACCATGCCAGAGATTTCTGGCATGAATGGCTTTTTTATAAAAAATAGGCTTTTTTGAAGGCCCATTTCGAAAATTTTTTATATTATTGACAGTATGGAAATTTTGGGGGAAAATGTGTGTGAGCAATGCTGCAGGTAGAATGTCGACTCTCAGGCTGTAACACTATCTTTGAACCAAAGTATCAGCTTTTGTATTTAAAGTTGCTTCTGATGCATCCTTACAAGCTATATTTCATGCAAGGAAAAAATTTTGAAAAATGAAATTTCGAAATGAAAAATTTTCATAAAAAAAGCTTTTTTTGGCTTTCGAAAATTTTTTTTTCCAACTCTACTGCTTACATGCAAAAACAAGACCCATCCTGCTGATGGACTCATTATCTCTGACAACACTTGGTCCTGTTGCACATTGTAGCACAGTGCCACTCGTCGGTAGGTGCTTGTTCACTATCCCGAGCCAATTAAACTTCGCATTCTTTTACTTTTACAGTCAGGCACTTAACGCCGTTTATGGTACCGACACCATATAAGGTGCCGGTACCATTATATGGTACCGGTACCGGTACCTTAGGTAGTGGTACCATATATGGTATCACCTTCGGGGCCTGTGGTTGTGGTGGTACTGTACCGGTACCAAATATGGTGATGGTACCATATAAGGTGCCGGTACCATATATGGTACCCCACCTTCGTGTTGTTACCGGTACCGGTACCGGTACCATATATGGTACCACTACCCTAGGTGACAGTACCATATATGGTACCCCACCTTCGTGTTGTTACCGGTACCGGTACCGGTACCGGTACCATATATGGTACCACTACCCTAGGTGACAGTACCATATATGGTACCACTACCCTAGGTGACAGTACCATATATGGTACCGGCACCTTATATGGTGTCGGTACCATAAACGGCGTTAAGTGCCTGACTGTCTTATATGTGCTGCCGTCTAAGTGGTCTCATAGCTGCCAATTAGAGAGCCAGATATGGGGCGCGACGTGTAAGCCGACGTTAAGCCGAACTGCTAAACGCCTGTCTGTTCTGACAACTACTACATATGGATGTGCAAAAGAATACAACTGTCCCTGCTAGAAATTCGGTGCTAGTGGCTTTTAGCACTGGCTTTACCTCTGGCAGTGGTCTAATTGTGACAGCACTCTGTATTGCGGCCTTCCTTAGAACCGAAAAGTTCAGCTCCAGCTATCGTTGGCTCACAATCTCCCTTGCCGTGGCGGACGGTGGCGTGTTGTCCGTATTTTTCTTCTGGACCGTGCCTGTTACTGTTCTCGGGTAGGCAGCTTAGAAGCCACTTAGGCATACGGTAGCGTACATGTTGCTGCTCATTTTTGAAATGGTTTTACGCAATCACGCCCAGACGCAACAGAGGTTAAAGCCATGTAGTTAAACCTTTAGTATTTGACATCATGGGTGGTCTTCGAGGTTTTCTCATGTTTAGTCGATAGTACAACGGATGTCGGGGTGGGTTTGGGTGTGATTATTTACAAATTCCGGACAAAAAATCATATTTATCATATCATTAAAATTTTATCATATCATCATAAAAACGTGTGTGTGCATATTTTTCATTCATGTTATAAATTCTATTCCCATCTTGCTTACAGGCGGTCGCAGGTTTGCTCTCTGCTGGGACGGAAATTCGGACAACTGGCGCTGACCTTTCAGTTTGCCGTTGTCTACAACATGCTGGCAGTTACGGTAAATCGATACTTCGCTGTGGCGCGCTTCGTGGATTATGACGTACGTAAAAAACTTTTAGAATTAAATAAATCGTGCGAAAAAGGCGTTTTCATACTTTAAACGAATTTTTAAATATACGACCTCCACCTGGCAGTACTGTGGGCAAGTATTGAGAAAGTACCTAGACCTAGTTCGTAGTGACTACTAACTGCAAACTAAAAGACCACTAACTACCTGACTTGGAAAATGAGACTACAAACTACGGTACATAACTCTAACTAAAGCGTATTCTACTTACGCTTGTAGTCTCTGAAAAGAGGGTAGTTTGAATCCAAATCCATTTCAAATTAACAGAAGATGAGCTACCGTATAAAAGACGCTGAGGCCGGTCTTCGTGAAATTAAGAATAGCCGCGCTATTTTCCGCCACTGTTTTTTGGAGGAAAAAATAAACGACGAAGATAGCGAACATAAAAAATGCAAAAGAACAAGCAGAATAGGTATTTTAGGAAGGCGACGTATTAGCCTAGGAATCGAATGAAGCCTAGCTGCTCCTATTACCTAACCACTCCTTTCTCTCTCCTACTCTCTGCTCTACTGCCGCCGACCGAAGTGAAGAAACGAATAAAAATAATAAAAAAAGATTTGTCAGCCAGCTTAGCCCCTTCAACGCACAAAATGACTTTCTTGACTGCGTGTATTATGCGAATGCAATGATTCCTTCCTCAACCAGCTCATTTCTCTGATTGAGTCCGATAATGTTATTTTTCTTTATTTTCCCCTCCAGCGTTGAGCGCTGCGTAAGATCTGCGGCGTAGTTTACGTAGCATACAGTTGTCTTATTTTCCGCGTCGAGACAGTAAATCCTAGTTCAACTTGTGATGTCCCTTCCAGATGATCAAAGACAGAGTGACGTTCAGAGATTACAAGCTATTCGCACATGGGCTGTACATACTAAATCCACTGACTAAAAATTGACCACTACTGTTGTACCTACATATTTTTTGTCCCGAGTTTATAGTCCCTTGCACAGTCGTAACAGGTCCGGTTCCGGGGGGATGGGTTGTGTGGGGGATTGTCTGCCAGGGGGTTCCGGAGTTTCTCGCCTATGGATGGACGGGGTCCAGCCAGAATGTCAAAAAGCTCCAAAACGACTGGAAGTGCGTGTTTGGCAGGTTTTATTAATAATATGGCTGAAAGTTGCAATTCTAACCCGACAGCTGAACTGCTTACAGCTGTTTTAGATTTGGTTCTCCGAGCGAAACAGCAAACAGTTGATTGGCTCCATATGGCTGTTGTCGGCTGTGCACGGGTTACTGTATTTTTGGCCAGGATGTGACTTTGTCTACAACCACACCACCTTTGTGTGGTTGTTTGTAGAATCCAAGTGCCACACACTGATGATTGCTTTTGATCTCTGGTACTCACTGTTCTTCCTGCTGCTTATGATGTGCATAAACCTGGCCAGCGGATGGCACATCCACAGACACAATCGAAGAGTGGTTTCGAGACTTGGAAAGGGAAAGGAGAAAAGTCGAGTGATACTAGAACGGCGCAAACAAGAGGTAGAATCTGAACCTTTTGAATTGCAAGCTTTTATCACAGTCAAGCACTTAACGCCTTTAATGGTGCCGACACCATATATGGTACTGGTACCCAGGGTAGTGATACCATATAGGGTACCCCCACGTTCGGAGCCTGTGGTGGTACCATATGGTACCCCTACGTTCGCATTGGTACCGGTACCGGTACCTTATATGTATGGTACCACTCTGTTCAGATTTCGTACCATATATGGTAGCGCTACCCATGGCCATGGGTAGGGTATACATGTAACAGGGGGGTCTGGGGGTCTGCCCACCACCCGAGACGATTTTGCCGACCCCCCCCCCTCCGATTTTTCTGGCAAGTAAATTTTTGAGCAAATTTTTACAATTTTTTACAATTTCAGACACAAAAATTGCCAAAATCGCCTGCAAAACAGCACTTTTTAGCTGTATTTCAGCCCAAATTAGCGATTTTTGGCGATTTTTAGCCAAAAAATTGCAATTTTTTCGATTTTTGAGCGTTTTTTAGTGCCCGACTACCCTCCCAAAATTTTGGCTCAGACCCCCCGCCGGCGCCAGACCCCCCCAACCCCCGTCCCCCCTTCGGCGGATGACCTGCTACATGTATGGGGGTAGGGGTACCGTATATGCTGTCGGTACCATAAACGGCGTTAAGTGCCTGACAGTATCAAATATTTTTTACTGTACATATAAGTTATTTCGGGTAAAATGGCTTGAAATGCATGTACGTATGTATAGCAGAAATTATAGTGCCTCATCGTATTTAGACTCGGTTTTTCCTCCAGTCCTGCCTCAACCTATCAGCCTTTGGATTGATGTTCATCAGCTTTCACTTGGTTTCTCCACAATTCTCTGCAACAGCTCTCCTATATCTGACTACCACCTGGATATGGCAAATGTCACACTGCACAAATGCGTACGATTTCCTTTTAAACATTGGTTTCAAGTTTAAAAAGCGTCTAGCAGTTATTGGGCTGTTGAAAAGCGCTCAACAGCAAAGTCAAAAAGCAGATTTTCAAATCGAAAAGTGCACTGACTTTTAGCTGGGTATTGCTGCTGTTTAACAAGGAACTGAGAAAATGCTTGCCGTGTTTCGGTGCAAACAAGGTGCTGCCGACAGCACCAATCGCAAAGCAAGTGAACAGAGCACAGCAGGTGTCTCCTGCCTTGAATCGTGATTGACTGATGCTTGATTGGAAAACAGTTGTGGCAGAATTTTGGTCATACGTACAGCAGTTTCCCTATTTTGCTGATAAATTTGCAAAACAGATCGTTTTCGGTTTGTGGTACTGTTCCAAAAATGCCCGTACTTGGGTAACTCAAGTGTGTACTTTTGGTTGTGCTCAGCTGTACGTGTTACCCTTACTTAGGTGTTTTTTGGAATACTTACTCGTATTTACGAAAATACCTGACAATCTGAGTGTTTTTACGATATTCATTGGACAAATTTACAGTGGTTTCACCCTAACTTTTGATTCTAAACTTGGTCTCAATGGTCTGGAAACTTTAGAAAATAGAAAGAAAAGCTTGAAATTCAGCTTAGATTTTCTCATGCTTTGCTGATCATTTCAGTTTTGGGTTTTTCATGGCGTTCTCTGTTTTTAGTGTGGTATAGCATGATTTAGTGCGAGATGGGAGGGTTAGAGCCCGCCCCAGACAATTCATCCATCCATTGAGAATTCAGAAAAAAGTCATGACATTGGTACAATTAGAGTGCGAACAATACCTGAAAAACCCAATACCCCAATACCCAATACCAATACCTGAGACCCCCAATACCCCAATACCCAATACTTGCATAGCTGAGCCAAAAATTACATTTCAGTGGACAGGTTTATTCCAGTTGTGCACACAAGATTCATTGGCACTACGATTAAAATTTTTAAGAGGCCTGGTTGGGCCACTGCCCAAGCAGGGGGAGAAAATTTTGATAACTACCCTTTCAGAAAGCATTTAGAAGCCATTTCGGGTGTAAAAATTAGCAGAAATTAACAGTTTTGGTAGTGAATATTTCGTAATTCAGTCATGTTTCTTATTTTCGGCCAATTTTTTTCTAACTCGGCTAGAAATTGTGTGCACCACCGCAATAGCCATGGGTACGGTACTGGTACATTATGGTGACATTAGAAATGTCACCATTTTTATTTTAGATAAAAACAGAGAAGTTATTTACTGGTGTAGCGCTTAGAAAAGCGTTCACTTTAGGAAATTCTACTAACGTTTAGTTGATTTAAGGCGAAAACAGCATCCTAAATCAAGTTTTTCGATTTTTTTCAGATAAATTTTTCAGGTCAACATCGATTTTCCTCTATTTTTACCTGTCCCAGTTAGTATTGGGTTTTGGGGGGTAAAAACCCCAATACCCAATACCAATACCCAATACCTGGAAAACACCCCAATACACCCAATACCCAATACCCAATACCGGTTCGCACTCTATCTACAATAGCCGATTTATCTCAAAGGAGCCAGAAAGGAATTGCGGCGAAGGGCCTGCATGGCACCGAGAGGAAGGGGTAAGTCTCCAGACCGCAGCCCATTTATGGAACTTGAGATTTCTGTCAGTTTTACAGTTTGTAAGTGGCAAAATGGTTAATTTTATGCTTATTTTATTAAGAATTACTTTTAACAGACGCCGCTATGCATAAGACTTGCTGACTGTTGTGGCTCGAGTGGCAGGCTGTCTCAGCAAATGCGGTTTATCGGCAAAGTACCGCACGGCAACAGTAATCAACAGACAGGACTAGCAACAATGACTGGCCGGGAGTGGATCGGTATCGGTGCCGTGCCAGTCATAGCAGACATCTAATATAACCGAGGGGTGACACCTCTATAAAACACCATAGTATGTAAATACTTGAATCACACCTGAAACGTGTACACGCAATCATACAATATGTACGTTGTACGTATACTCACTCTAGAGATGTGCACGGGCCGGGCATGCCCGGCCCGGCCCGTGCCCGGCCCGGCCCGTGCCCGGCCCGGCCCGTGGGCCGGGCCGGGCATGCCCGTCAACGATTTTGGACGGGCCGGGCCGGGCCGGGCACAATTTTCAGGCCCCCCGGGCCGGGCCGGGCCCGATCTTGATGCCCGTCGGGCATATATAAAGAACAGCAGAATACAAAAAAGAACACCTTGATTAGCTTAGCATTGCCCCAAATGAATTCAAAATACGCGCCGTTCTACCGTATGCAGAATTATTTTAACAGTAATTTCAGCCTTGGTGCCGTTCTTACACAAGCCTTTACCCCACCTGCCGACCAACTTAATTTTAAGCCTCAATTTGGAGCTCAGGCCTAGATTCAAGTGCACACTTTGATTTATAGGGTTGAGCTTCTGCGTCTGGCTTTTTAAATAGGGTGTCAACCACTGCCCTGGATATGTAATGTACATTGTGTATCATTATCAATGACAAAAAACCAATATCCAATTCCTGGAAAACAACCCAATACCAGTTCGCACTCTAATTAAAAGAAAGCATAAATTTTAAATTCGCTGTTTTAAAATGCCAATTTCCAAAGCTTCGCATGAAATTTAGCTTTTAATCTGAAAATTCATGCCAAATTTTCAAAAATTTAGTAAGACAAAGCAAAATTAACGGGCCGGACAGGGCCGGGCCGGATTTTGGGCGGGCCGGGCCGGGCCGGGCACCATTTTCAGGCCCCCCGGGCCGGGCCGGGCCCGATTTTGATGCCCGCCGGGCATGGCGGGCCGGGCATGCCTCACCTGATCGGCCCGCCGGGCCGGGCCGGGCCGGAAAAAAGGTGCCCGTGCACATCTCTAACTCACTCACACGACACCACCCCCCTCTTCCAGAGAAGAGGCGGTGCACCGACAGAACAAAACTAGACAGAGCGACGATATCAGATATCATAAATTAGTCTTCTAGGAGGCTGAATGTCCTGCCGGTTTCTAAGGTTGTATCGCCACTGCGGAGGTGTGAAGTACGGTGTTCCTGGCTGAGGTGCTGGCTGTTGTGGAGGCCCTTGAGCCCGTGGCATTCGTCCTCCAGCCGCTTCGTCCTCAAATGCTGACTGCATGTCATCTTCCTCCATGGTTGGCACAGTGTAGTGTCTTTTGCAGCGCCGTGCATTGACAATCTGCCCATCTTCCAACCGATAGGTCCAGTAGCCCAAGACCTCCGTGACCATCAGTGGCTTGGTGTATGGCGTTTGACCCTTGCGCACTTGCACAGCTGGTCATTTCACGCGCACCTTCTCCCCCTTCCGATAAGGACCAGGGTATCGGAGTTTGCCAATGAGCTTGCGATCAATTGGAATGTCTGGCTTTGGACACGTTGTCTTGGTAGGAGTGACAGCATCTTGTGATGGTGGCAGTGTTGCGAACTGGAATGGTAATCGAGCCTGACGGTTGAACATCAGCTCTGCTGGACTTTTGCCTTGACCCAGTGGGGTAGCACGATAACTGCCCAAAAAATCGCAGATGACTGTGTCCCATTGCTGTCGAGTAGGGTCTGCAGGCAGAGTCTCGATGATGCCCTTGAGTGTGCCATTGAATCGTTCTACCAGTCCATTCCGTTCAGGACTGTAGGGCGTGATTCTCATGTGGCGAATTCCACGACTGGCTAGGTAGTTCACAAACTCGTGGCTGGTGAATTGAGGACCGTTGTCACTCAAAATCTGCGCAGGGTGTCCATAGCGAGCGAACACGTCCTTGAGCCAGTTGATGATGGTGGAACTAGTGATGTCCTCAGTCCACAGTGTCTCAGGGAAGCTGGACATGTAATCGATAAGCACAACGCAGTATCCACGGCCGTTGGGTGCATTGGCAAACCGACCAGTGATGTCAATAGCCAGCTCAGTCCAAGGAGTTGTAGGTCTTGGTCGCTCTTGAACTGGTTGCTTGACACGTGCAGTGGACTTTGAACTTTGCTCACAAGGTTGACACAGCTTGACCGTCTGAGTGGCTTGTGAATCGATTCCCGGCCACCAGTAAGTTGTTCTGAGCAATCGCTTCATCCTGTCAATCCCAGGGTGACCCTTGTGCGCAAGCTGCAAAATCGTTTGCCACATCGCCTGAGGAGCCACAATTCTGCCTTCTCTGGTGACGCAACCATCCTCCACAGAGAGGGTGTCCCAGACTGACTTGTAGGGTTGTATTGACAACGGCAATTGCTTCTTTGGCGTTCCAGCCTTCAGATGTTTGATGACTAACTGCAGAGACATATGTCGAGCAGTTGTCTGTTGTAGGCAGCGCCAGGTCGGTCCCTTTGGTGTTTCTGCCACAGCGCGGAGTGCACGCACATATGGGTCAGGCACACCCACATGCTGATGGAGAGCTTGGTCTGCGCATGCCGAGTAACCAACTCTGCAAGGAAACGTCAGAACGTCCTTGGCATTGCGCAACCTGCAGTTTGACTCAGGAATCCTGCTGAGTGCATCAGCAACAACGTTTGCTTTTCCAGGAGTGTGCTGCACTGTGTAATTGAACACACTGAGTCGCTCAAACCACCTCTCAAACTTGCCACTCTTGCGACCAGTTCCATACTGCTTCAGAAGAGAAGTGAGTGCTTGGTGGTCTGTTCTGAGCGTGAAGTGACGGCCCAACAGGAACTTTTCCCAGTACTCTGTGAAGTACACTGCAGCTAGTGCCTCTCGCTCACTGGCAGAGTAGTTCCGTTGGCGCTCATCCAAGGTATGGCTGCCATAGGCCACTGGTCTCTCAGTGCCATCTGGTTGTATCTGACTCAGAGTGGCGCCAATACCACAATCACTTGCATCTGTAGTGAGGATCGTCTTCCTGTTGGGATCAAACAGGGCCAATCGTAGATCCTTTGACACAACTTGCTTGAGACTGTTGAAAGCCTTCTGCTGTTGAGTGCCCCAAGTGAACTTCACATACTGCTGGTTCATCTTGCCGGTTTTGCTCTTGGCCTTTCTTGTGAGAGCTCGCAGTGGTTCCGCCATCTGGTGGAGAGCTGGAATGTACTCTGACTGGTAATTCAGCATCCCCAGGAATCGTTGCACTTCCTTGGTGTTCTGTGGCACAGGAAAGTCGATGATTGGCTGTAGGTTCTCCCTAGCAGGCTTGATCATTCCATGTGACACCACGCGACCCAGAAACTTGATTTCAGGCTGGCCAAATCTGCATTTCTTCAGGTTGAGTCGAAGGTTGGCTCGATGCAGTTGATCCAACACTTGAATGAGAGTCTGGTCGTGAGTCTGTTTGTCTGGTGCATTGATGATGATATCATCGACATAGGGAGTGCACCCAGGTATGTCTTGAAGAAGCTCGAAGATGAACTTCTGTGCCACAGCCCCAGCATCACAGAGTCCCATGGGCAACCTGTTGTACTGAAACAGGCCCAGAGGAGTGATGGTAGCAGTCAACGACTTGCTGTCCTCATGTAGTTCAATGTTGTGGTAGAACTTGACCAGATCCAAGCTGGAGAAAATCTTGGATTTCGTGAGGTGCTGGTGAACATCTCTGATGTTTGGAAGTGGGAACCTCACTGGCTTCACAAATTTGTTGAGGCGTGTGAAATCGGTGGTCACTCGAACTGAACCATCTGGCTTGTCTGCAGCAACCATTGGGTTGACACAAGTGGCCCGATCAACCTTGGTCCAGATGCCCAGGTCAGCCAATTCTTGAATTGCCTTGAGTGTCCCCTCCTGCCTGTAGATTGGAATGGATCGAAGCTTGCACTCATATGGCTGCATGCTGGGTTCCAACTCAATTCGATGCTTGAGGTTGGGAATGAGACCCATTCCTGGACTGAGAAGACTAGGGAACTGCTGAGCAATGAGCTTGTGGTAGTCGCTCTGTGATCCAGCGCCTGCTCCTGCCCCTTCCACACTGGGTGAGGGTTGTTGATGTGTCATCTGTTCCTTCACTGTACAAACAGTGAGATCCTGACCAGAGAGTTGCAGGTTCAGAGCCCGGATGCAGTCCTTGCCTAGCACAGTGCTACACTGAGCTGGCAAGATGAAGAACTTGGCTTCTGCTGATCGGCCATTGAAGGTGATTTTACAAGGGAACACCCGCATAGTGCCCTTGATAGTGGTGCAGTCAAAGTTGCGAAGCTGGCAGTCGGTAGGTGTAGACTCCAAGCCCGGGAAGAGATCCCTGACCATTGGCTCTGGCAGTCCTGAAATGTCGGCTTGACTGTCGTCCTGGGTGGTTGGCTAGGCGGTTTGACTTGCACTACCAACCGAAAATCCTGTTGCTGTACAGCACCAACTCTGATACCCCCAACTGACTTGGTTGAAACAGGACTCTGACGGGTTCTCTGCCGACAGACTGACTCAAAATGGCCCATCATGCCACAGTGGTTGCATGTCTTGTCCCTTGCCGGACACTGCTTCCACGTTTGATGCCTGTTTCTGCCACAGTAGCTGCATTTTGATCCCTGCTGTGACTGCTTATTCTGACCACTACCCCACCTCTTCTTCTTTCCACTTTGCGTTGGCTTCTGTTTGTTGACTGCAGCAACAGTGGAGTTGACTGGTTTTGCGGTCTCCTCGATGGCTGCTTGATCGGCTTTGGCAGTTTCAGCTGCCTGGAGAAGGTTGAAAAATTCGTCCAGGTCTGGTTCTGGTTTGGCTAACAGCTGTTCCTGTAGTGGCTTGTAGGTAGACCCAATTGCACACACGAATTGAAGTGCCAAAAAATAGTTGCCGTTCTTGTTCTCCAGACTGCACTGTTGTAGCGATCGTCTGAGGCGACACAACAGTTCGTTGGCTGTTTCCCCGGGGTAATGTTGGATAGATGTGAAATCCTTGTACGCCCGAACTGTCGATCGTTTGGTTTTGAACAGCTTGGTCAGCTCCGCTCGGTAGTGCTGATGTGGTGTAGTAGCCCGATCCATGGTGACAGTGTCCCTGAAGCGCCGTATGGCCTCAGGACCCAGTCGGCTGGTGATTGCTGAGTTTTTCGCATGGTCGGACATCTGTTGATTGAGCCTCATCTCTTGTTGTTCAACCCACAGGTCCATTTGGAAAATGAAGTCCTCCCACGATCGTGTTGGCTCTGAATGGCCGGCTGCCCAAAACGGTTGAAGATCTGGGATGCTCCATCCTCGCCGGTTGTCTGCAGTTGGGACACCATTGTGTCCTACTGCTAGCTGCTCATCCGCCATCTCGCACGTGTCCACAACCAATAATGCACGGTGCGTTGGTGTGACGCTGCAACTCTTCTTGCCGGAACGAAGATGTGAAGACGGTGCTCAAACTCGCGACCGAGATGAGTCGTCTTTTTTTCTGCCGCCGAAAAGAAACGCGTTGCCCTCTGCTATGAGTGTGAATTGACCGCCGGTGGAGAGTGACTCGACCGTCTGATTGTTGCCGTCCACACTGAGTCGAATTGACACCGATCGTCTGCCAATGTTGTGGCTCGAGTGGCAGGCTGTCTCAGCAAATGCGGTTTATCGGCAAAGTACCGCACGGCAACAGTAATCAACAGACAGGACTAGCAACAATGACTGGCCGGGAGTGGATCGGTATCGGTGCCGTGCCAGTCATAGCAGACATCTAATATAACCGAGGGGTGACACCTCTATAAAACACCATAGTAATGTAAATACTTGAATCACACCTGAAACGTGTACACGCAATCATACAATACGTACGTTGTACGTATACTCACTCACACATGACTAACCGTTCAAAAACCCGTCGTGGGTTGAGGGAGCCTTTGGCAAAGACCGCAACTCCAATCAAGCGGTCTTTTCAGTATAAGCGATAGTTCTCGATTGCGAATTCGGCATTTGCATATCCTTTATTCAGTTTCACCTCTTGAACAGCAAGTACGGCTGGGTTGTACGCTTTGGCATGAATACGCAAAATCATCTGTTTTGCTCCAGAACCCGTTCGCATTCACTTCACACACAGAAGCAAAACGCAACATCCTTAATGTATGTCCTGAGCTAGGGGTAGTGGGTGATGTGAGCTGTCGAAAAGGGCGAATCGAATCGAATCGAGCAGTGGAATTTAAACAACAGCGCCAATCCTAGACATTCGATGTCTCGGCTTGCTTGACCGGGGCTAAGAACAAAAGACGGGTAAAACGGGGAGCCCTCCCTGGGCCTACCGCTACTAGCCAACCCGTTTTACCAGTCCTACCCATACTACAGGTCCTTTTGAAAAACGCCTTGTGTCAGTTTGTGTGTATGCAAGGTAATAGGTGAAAAACGATCTGAGTTATAAAGACAAGGACTGCTGTTAGTCAAGTCCACCCAGACAGGCAACTGTTTAGGGCCTCACACATTTGGACGCCCGCCCACCGACGCAATTATGCCGGCCGCCAATGACCGTTGGTCTAGCACTACTATTTACTACTAGCAACTCCACTCCATGGCGGGCGAGCTCTGCTAAACTACGCATTTAACTTAACAGAATTAGATCACTGTTCTTTATTAAAAGTTTTGCAGGTTTGTTGACATTACTATTATACTATAAGGTGCATATAAATGTTATTGTGAATTTAAAGCCGGGGCAGTGAGATAAATGCTGCTTTGGAGGTGAAGGTCAAAACGCGATTGCCGGGTGAGCGAAAGTAGCCAGCGAGCGGTCAAGTACCAATAGCACTTGGCTAACTAGCAGCCAGTTTAATTAGGGACCGGCCGGGTCGCTCAGTCAGTCAGTCAGGCAGGCAGGCAGGCAGGCAGTGGGGTCAATTATGTAATTGAGAGCTATCTGATACTGGGCCGAGTAGAGAGGCCCAGACTTGCATAATACCGTAACCAAACTCTACTGACCAACCGTCACAACGATTCGCCTGACGAATCGTTTTCATTGCGGTTTTTTTGGCGATAACTGTATGTCTCTGACTATAGATATACTTGAATGTAAGTAAAGCCGTGATTCCAGAGTACAGAATCTACTGTCTTCTTGTGACCTAGACATGCACGGACAGTAGGTTGCTAAGTGGTCTCGAAGGGAGTTATTGCCAGAACAGAACAGCGCAACCGTTGCCTTCATCGACTCTCAATCATATAGAGAAGGAAGGAATCTAGAGCAATCATGGTCAATCAAAACCAAACCGTAAGCCCTCTGAATCTGATTGTGGCTCTTGCAACCGGACTCACCTCTGGTAGCGGTCTCCTGGTAACTATTTTATGTAGTGTGGCACTGATCAGGTCCACATCATTTGGTGCCAGTTACCGCTGGATCACAGTTTCCCTTGGCGTGGCGGATGGCGGCATTTTGTCGGTATTCTTCTGTTGGACGGTGCCCGCTACTCTCACTGGGTGAGAATGAGAAGCTTCTGAGGCTTTTAAAGTTGGAGCTGAAATATACTGATAGCAAATTTTCAGACAACCACTGGTTTATTCGTTGCTGGGACGAAAAATCGGTCAACTGGCTCTGACCTTTCAATTCGCCGTCATCTATAATATGCTAGCAGTTTCAGTCAATCGATACTTTGCGGTGGCGCGCTGCATGCAGTATGATGTATGAACTGCTATCATACAAGTAATTTAGTATCAACGTACATAGTTAGTAATTGTAGATTTGTTTCTCGGAGCAAAACACAAAACAAGGGATAATACTGATATGGTTACTGTCGGGCATTCATGGACTACTGTATTTCTATCCAGGATGCGACTTTGTCTACGACCATAGCACATTTGTCTGGTTGTTTGCTGACTCTAAGTGTCATGATCTGATGATAGCCTTCGATCTGTGGTACTCTCTCTTTTTCCTGCTGCTTGTTATGTGTATTAACCTGGCAACCGGCTGTCACATTCGCGGACATAATAAGAGAGTGGTCTCTCGCCTGAAGTCAAGAGAGGAAAAACGTCGTCAAGTGCAGCAACGACAGAAACAAGAGGTGAAAATTTTTAAGCTCTTATTCGAAGCAATTGAAATTTAGGTGCCGAAACCTTACGATTGAATGCCCCACTCCAGTAGCGTATCCAGGCGTAGGGTGAGTAGATATACCCCCTTTGCGGTGAGAAGAAAAGTCTTACAAGTGTAAAGCGAAGCCGCGTCCTTGGCTCAGTGGTTAGCTCGCTGCCTCTGAGTCACGGCGGCCCCTGCATCCCTAGTGGTTGTAGTGGTTCATCCTCTCGGCGCGGCAAGTTTCTTGCTGCAAGAGTTGGTCGTCGGCACAACAACGCTCCACCCAGGCCACCGAAAGCTGGTTACAGCGAGTAGATAAAATGGGAACCAACTCGATCTGCCATTGCACCGAAACCGCTCCTATAGCATGCCACATTGGAGAAAGATCAATGACGTTAAGTGCTGGCTGAGACGACACAACAAGGCTATACCGGATTACTCCTCTGGCCGGGCGGTGGTGGACGCTGTCAGCACCATGACGTCAATGCGCCAGGCGCTCTCTTAGCACCTGGCGCCCAACAGCATGGCTAGAGTGGCTGGCAGTGATAGAAGGAAAACGTCCGAGATGACGAACCACGGGGTTGCGCAATGGATCGCAAGGTCTGAGTGTAGCGTGGCGCAGCCCCCCGGCACATCGGACCGGAAGTGTAAAGCGAAACAAATAGCTTATCTACCAAAACTGTCCATTTTGCGCTGAAAATGTCTTTCAAATGCGTTATTTATTGAAGGCTAAAGTTTTTAAGAGTTTCTCCTCTATTAATTAAATGTCTGTGTAGGTTCGATTCTTTCTACTGTCGTGTCTCAACGTCGGCGCCTTTGCATTCATGTACTTGTGTTTCCACCTCATCTCTCCATACGCAGCTGGACCGTTTCAACTCTACCTCAGCACCAGTTGGGTGTGGCAACTGTCCCACGCAACCAACCCGTAACTCTTTGCTTCTTTGTCTTTCTGCAGTACTGTACTGTAACAAATGCATTGAGGGAGCATGCAAAAATTAATTTGAATCGGGTTTTTTCTTCAGCTGGATACTGCTACTTATGAACAGCGAGCTGAGAAGTTGTCTACTGCAGTTTTGTCAAAGTAAACCGAAAGTGCGACCGAAAGTGCGACCAGTGAATTATGTGGCGCGAATTCGGCACACCACCTGCCCTGAGGCTATGTGAATGTAGGCAGTTCTATGGCTTTCCGGAGATCAGGAGTTAAGATGTAATGCGTACATGTTGTGTTAAACTGTTGTGCGTGTAAAGGAGTGCAAGTACAGTACATTTACGGTCAGCGTAAGTATACCAAAGAATGCTGTTTTAATAATTTAAAAATCGATAAGCCAACCTACATTGAACGGCAGAAAATTTGAACTGCGGCCATAGCTACCGTAGGAAGAAACAGATTGAAAATAGAGTCATCTCCTGTGTAAATTCCGAAAAATTCAGTTCTCTATTTAGTGTGAATTTGAATTTCAGCTGTATAGACCAACCTTCGATCCACTCATAAACATATTGCATATACAGACAGTACAGAGCATTCTGAAAGGAGTATCCATCCAATTCCAAAAGAATTCAAAATTTTGAAGATAATCACAGGTTATCTTATCACTGATGTTTAGATTTGGAGAAAGATTAAAAAGAATGTTCAAAAATGCATAAAATTGAGAAGGTGATGTCGAAAACAAGGCAGTTAGAGCAAGAAAATAGCCAAAATACACTAAATCTACCAAATTTGCACTGTAAAATATACAAACCATTTCTAAATCATAACTGTTCTACAGGGTGTGCCAAAAGAAACCACCCAGCACAGTTTTCGCTGTAGCTACCGCAAATCTCAACCGATTTGAATGAATCCTTTTTTAATGAAAGACTGATTAATTCTTCAAAGATTGGTGGAATTTTTATTGGGATTCACAGTTTAGTTCTTGAGATATTTGAATGAATCCGTTTTCAAATGAAAGATAAATAAATTCCTGAAAGATTGATGTAACGTTTATTAAGATAGCCTGCTTAGTTTTTGAGATATTTGTCCTCAAAATCAAAACAGAGATTTTGGCAATGAACAAGAGTGATAAAGAACAACCCAGCAGATTTTTTTTGCTTTTGCAACCATAAATCTGAACCGATTTGAATGAATTCTTTTTTGAATGAAAGACTGATAAACTCTTCAAAGATTGGTGCAATTTTTATTTAGATTGGCAGTTTAGTTCCTGAGATATTTGCCTTCTAAGTCGAAACAGATTTTGGCAAAGAACAAGAGCGATTCCGTTGCATTTCATAATAAAGCAGATTCCTACTGCTGGGGCTAATGATACTTTAGTGTTGAAGTAAACCGAGTTTCTGTGTCACCAGTAAAGCCTCCAAGAGCCCTTAGCAGTAACAGGAATCCGTTTTATTACGAAGTGCAGAATAATAAAAAAAATTCCTCTTGTTCACTGCCAAAATCACTGTTTTGATTTTGAGAGCCAATATCTCAGGAACTAAGCAGAGTACATTAATGAAAATTTCAGCAGTCTTTTAAGGATTTGTTTATCTTTCATTCAAAAAAGGATTCATTCAAATCTGTTTAGATTCATGGTTGCAAAAGTATAAAACCTGCTGGGTTGTTCTTTATCACTCTTGTTCATTGCCAAAATCTCTGTTTTGACTTTGAGGACAAATATCTCAGGAACTAAGCAGGCTATCTTAATAAACTGTGCATCAATATTTCAAGAATTTATTTATCTTTCATTTAAAAAAGGATTCATTCAAATCGGTTGAGATTCACGGTTGCAAAAGTATAAAACCTGCTGGGTTGTTCTTTATCACTCTTGTTCATTGCCAAAATCTCTGTTTTGACTTTGAGGACAAATATCTCAGGAACTAAGCAGGCTATCTTAATAAACTGTGCATCAATATTTCAAGAATTTATTTATCTTTCATTTAAAAAAGGATTCATTCAAATCGGTTGAGATTCACGGTTGCAAAAGTATAAAACCTGCTGGGTTGTTCTTTATCACTCTTGTTCATTGCCAAAATCTCTGTTTTGACTTTGAGGACAAATATCTCAGGAACTAAGCAGGCTATCTTAATAAACTGTGCATCAATATTTCAAGAATTTATTTATCTTTCATTTAAAAAAGGATTCATTCAAATCGGTTGAGATTTACGGTTGCTACAGCAAAAACTCTGCTGGGTTGTTTTTTGGCACACCCCGTATACTGTATACTGTTGGCAAGTCCGACTTGAACCTGGACTTGTTAATAGGTTTTTAACCTGAAATCTGTGGACTTGAACCTGAACCTGAACCCATTTTATTTCAGCCGGACTTGAACCTGTTTCGTTTTACAGGACTCACTCAATAGGTTCAAAATTTGAGTGAAAATTTAGGCAACATTTGTCAAATTTGCGGTTGGATTGCACAACATTTTCATGGTTTCTTGTTTTTACACCTATTTTTCAAACTGAATATGCGAGAAAACGAAACTACTGCCCCATAAAATGTGGTTTTCGCCTTTCATTACTAGTAGACAGGCTTATATAGCTCAGAAAACTTGCCAGCAGTGCAAAATTTGAACAATTCTTGAAATTATCAGTGGACTTGAACCTGAACCTATTGTCCAGGTTTTTTAGATGATGGACTTGAACCTGGACTTGAACCTGAAATTTCGATGTTGGACTTGACTTGAACCTGAACTTATTTTTTTAACCCCGGACTTTCCAACAGTAATACTGTACTGTATGTAAATTATAAACATTGCATCAATGGTTCGTCTGTACATCTACATGTATATTGAAGCGGAGTTTGTGACTAGTAAATACAAACGGACAGCACAAATAAACAAACGCACAGCAACACACTACGCAGTAACTGGATATATGCAAAACACTCAGTGTACGTATGTATATCCAAAATATTTGTACAGGGTGTCCCAAAAATAATGACAACATTTGTTTTTGCTGTCATTTCCGCAAATTTTAACCAAATTGTCTGAAATTTTAAACATAAATGCCAAAATAGTGGGAATTTTGTGTGTTAAAGTTTGGTGCATCAGAATCGACCCAATCCTGAGAAATTCAACAATATATAAAATCCCAACCCCCTTCGGCGGATGACCTGTTACATGTATGGATGGGTCCAACCAAACAGGAAATAACTGCGGAGAAACAACAAGCTGCCGTGTGATCTGGAAACGGAACAGTTGCTGTTTGTCAAATAATCCAGCGTCCTTCGATTTCCAATGCAAAAAACAGTTAGCCGAAAGCATGCTGCAACAAGCTACAATAAGTAAAGGGAAGCATTTTTACATTCAGATACAACCAAATTGCCATGAGTTAAGGGGCCGTCCATAAACGACGTCGTTCCAAAATCCCGATTTTTCGGCCCCCCCTCCCCCTAAAATCGCCTTGCGTCGTTTCTGGGGACCCCTCCCCCTAAGGCGACGTCGTTTTCGGCTTGCCCCCCCCCCCGATAAAAGTGCACTACGTGCATCACTGTCATTTTTCTTGTTGCCTAATTTCTTAATTCTTATGTAGCCGAGTTATTCCGAGTGTGCGATACAACGGGTGTCCCAAAAAGAATGACACATTTCTTCTTGCTGCGATTTTCGCAAAATTTGACCAAATTGTCTGAAATTTGAAACATAAGTGCCATTATAGTGGGAATTTTGTGTGTTAAAGTTTGGTGCACGAGGATTGACCCAATCCTGAGAAATTTAACAATATATTTAATTAAAAAATTTCGATTAAATATAGAAACAGCATCAAAAACGGAAACTTTTCGTTTTGCTGCATCTTCTTTAATTTTTGTCGGAATTGCATGAAATTTTTACTATATGCACAGAATATCGTTGCCTGAAAGAAGAGAGCATGTCAAAGAAGTACAGAAGCTAGAATAGTGGGAATCGTGGAAAGCTGAAGGAAAATCGGAAGCTTCACCTTCTTCCACTCCAAATCGGCCGATTCTCGGGATGGTACTTCGGCGGGGCGATTTGAAGTGGATTGAAGTGGTGTGCCTGGAAGGAGAGGGCATATCGAAGAAGTACAGAAGCTAGAAGAGAGGGAATCGTGGAAAGTTGAAGGAAAATCGGCAGCTTCACCTTCTTCCACTCCGAATCGGCCGATTCTCGGGATAGTACTTCGGCGGGACGATTTGAAGTGGATCGAAGTGGTGTGACCGGAAGGAGAGAGCATGTCAAAGAAGTACAGAAGCTAGAATAGTGGGAATCGTGGAAAGCTGAAGGAAAATCGGCAGCTTCACCTTCCTCCACTCCGAATCGGCCGATTCTTGGGATAGTACTTCGGCGAAGATCGATGACAAGCGAGTCGTGAGTGGCGGGCTGGATGCTCGAAGTGGTTCTGGTACGATCTGGAAGGCAGCGAATGGCTGAGATAGCCTGGAGGCTGAAGACGATTTAGATTCAGTAGAAGGTGCCAGTACTTGAGTGATTTGAATTTGGCGCACTTTCTTACCGACGACAAGTCTTCCCGGTTAGGGTCCCAGCACGAAAACACATAACATTCGGTGCTGTCATGCGAGGGCCTCATTCACTAGCGCATGCATACGATAATCGTAAATCGGGCGCTCGTTTGTGTTGCCATAGAAACCAAGGAGAAACTCAATTCGCTGACATGTTAAAACGACGTCAAAATGCCATTAGTTTGGACTTTGATCCTGTGGTTCCTTCAACAAAGATTTCGTCCAAAAAGCCCGTTGCTCGTTCCTCAGCCAATCTTACCTCAGAAGCCTTGGTAATTTTTGTTCTCTATTTTTATACGGCCGATAAAACTCAAGTCATAACTCCTAGATTTACTTACGATTTATTCATTGGCGATAAAGCTACTATTTATTCAGTTGAATTGAAACTTTCCCGTTTAATCTGAAAACTTTAGCCCAACACCAAAATCGTTTCGATATTCACCATTTCTATTTAGGAAAAATCTCTTTGACCAAAACAAACGTAATTTTTTGTCTATTTGGTTACGACAAAAAATAAATATACAGTACAGATAAAAAAAATGTCCCATCGCTTTTTCGGCCTTCACTCAAACGTTTCGTTCTCAGTCACTTCTTTACCGATTTGGCTCAAATTTTCAGCAAAAATTAACAACATGGTTGGCTAAATATTCTGCAAGTGTGGTGCCAAAATTCCGACTCATACTGGTTTTATGACCCGAAAACAAGGAATGAGGGTGGTCCACGCAAATTTATTTTTTTTCGGTAGTACAAGGAGTACAGGCCTGAAACTTGCAGGACTGATTGGTGTTGTTATTGGGCATAACATACTAAGTGGGCAGCCCTGTAGCTCAAAGGGCACTAAAATGGGAGAATTTCAAAAAATGACGAAATATGACTTTTCTTCGTAAAACCGGCAAAATGACGATTCTAAAGATTTTCAATTTTAAAAAAACGCTGCAGGGATGGTTACTATGGTGTGGAACAGAGCTTGAATATCAGGTTCATTTATTTGTCGAACTTCCTGCTACAATCTATGTTGATTAACAACAGATTCAGTGCTTTGATTCTAGAAGGTGCAGATTTCTTAACTATGGGATTTTCACTCATGTTTTTGAAATTCCCCCATTTTAGTGCCCTTTGAGCAACAGGGCTGCCCGCTTAATATGTTATGCCCAATAGCAACACCAATCATTCCTGCAAGTTTCAGGCCTGTACTCCTTGTATTACCGAAAAAAATTAGATTTGCGTGGACCACCCTCATTCCTAGTTTTCGGGTCATAAAACCAGTATGAGTCGGAATTTTGGCACCACACTTGCAGAATACTTAGCCAACCATGTTGTTAATTTTTGCTGAAAATTTGAGCCAAATCGGTAAAGAAGTGACTGAGAACAAAACGTTTGAGTGAAGGCCGAAAAAGCGATGGGACATTTTTTATCTATACTGTATTAGCATGTAGCGTTACAAAAAGTTTAACCCTGAATCGCTCCATAAAATTTGTGAATTTAAGTTCCATTCCGTATCATATGTATGTTATACTTCAACTTTTAAATTTAAAAATTCTTGCTTCTTGTCCTATTTTATTCGGTACCCTGTATATCCTACTGAATCCATATTTCAGTCCTATCTAAGAAGCTTGCAACAAGCTGCCAAGCGACCGCCCAGTCCAAAAGTGAAAGTGGAAAAAGCGAAGGAAACGGACCGAAAGTCGCGACAAAATTCGGCCGTTTCCCTTGATGAGTCAGACAAAACCTTGCAAGAAACTGAGACAATTGGCAGACTGTCAACCTCTTCACTTGTAAAGAGCTCCGAGAAAAAAATTCAAGAATCTTCTGAAAAAACTGATAGTTTGGCTTCGGTCTTGAACGCAGTAATAAGCTTGGAGGATCTTGAGATACCAACAGATGTCAGTCACAAAATACCAGAATCTGCTGAAGCGCAGCAACTTTCTGATGATGAAAACGGTCTGGTAATTTAGCTTTCTTTCGCCTAAGGGGCCATCCATAAAATTCGAAACTCAGTTAGGGGGTGGGGTATGTGCGCAAAATTTCGAAATTCCGATCCGATGTGCGGGGAGCCTTACGGCCTTACGCTCAGACCTCTGCGGTCCATTGCACGACCCCCGTGGTTCGTCATCTCGGACGCTTCCCTTCTATCACTGCCAGGCCAGCCACTCTAGCCATGCTGGGCGGGTGTGAAGTAGACAAAAACTTTTTAGGCGGGTAGTTGGTTAAACTTCATCCAACTTCTTAGCGGGTGGGGCATCCGAAATTTCGCATTTTTGAGTTTCGAAATTTCTGAACGGCCCCTAATTTTTTTTTCGATGACGCATCAGTTTTATGTACCTGTGAAGAAGAATACGTACCTCTAAAATAGGTTTTCTTTTCTTTTCAGAAATCCCCGAGTTGGTTACCAGTTTCAGCTCATTAATCGAATCGGTCGATTCGGAACCAGTCCAGCAGATTTTATCCAAAAAAGCGGATTTGACCGAAACGTCTGTTTCAAGTCAACTACAGTCTGAAACCGAATATGACTCCGACTTCGAGCTTGACAGTGAGTCGTCGGACGAAACGGTGCCCGACGAGCCAGTTTCATCTCAAAACAAGAGCTCGGTTACAACTACTTGTTCATCTGAAGCAATAACAAGCCGTTCGAATGAACCCCAATTGAAGGACAATGCCACTCAGACTGATACTATGCAAATTTTTGATGCTCCACCTCCTCCAAGCTCAGCCTTTCAATTGCATCCAAAAATAATGCAGCAACTTTACCTGCAGAATTATCAGCAAGGTATGCTGTTCATTTTTCTAGTCAGTAGAGTTTATCTCAACTCATCTAAACATCGAGATTCGAAAAAATGTACCTACTGTCGGTTTTACAATATTCACCGCTGTAAAATATTGCTCGTATGGGGCAATTAATGTGCCTGTTATTAGAATGCTTCTAAACAAGACATTTAGAAAATGTTATTTTAATTTTAGCTATGGAACTGCAGTCACCGATGCAGTCGGTTTTCGATTCTCTGCTAGAAAACCATTTAAAGATGATTCGTTCGTTCGCTGAAACACAGCGTCAGTTGTATCAGCGCTGGCAGCAACTATTGGACCAGAAGAAAACTACCAATCATTGATGATTTTTCTGTTTGCTTCTGCTCAATTAACGCCACATTACTATAACAAACATAGCATAACAAACTTGTAGTAATTTGCCGGTTGGGGCGCCATTGTCCGATTGTGCAATTTTCCCAACGGCCGCAATTTTTATTTATACAGGATGCGTCAAAAAAAACAACCCAGCAGATTTTTTGCTGTATCAACCGCAAATCTCAACCGATTTCAGTGAGTCCTATTTTATATGAAAGATAAATAAATTCTTGAACGACTGGTGTAGTTTTTATTAAGATGCGTTGCTTAGTTCCTGAGATAATTGCTTTCAAAATCAAAACAGAGATTTTGGCAGTGCACAACAGAGATTAAAACAACCCAGCAGATTTTTTACTGTAGCAGTCGCAAATCTCAACCGATTTCAGTGAGTCCTATTTTATATGAAAGATAAATTAATTCTTGAAAGTTTGGTGAAGCTTTTATTAAGATATGATGCTTGGTTCCTGAGATATTTGCACTCAAAGTCAAAACAGATTTTGGCTATGAACAAGAGCGATTTTTATTATTCGGTTGCACTTCATAATAAAGCCGATTCCTACTGCTCAGGGCTAACGTAACAAGGTTTTTCTGGTGCCACACATGCTTGGTTACTTCATTTGTAAAAGTCTTGTTGCTCCTCAGCAGTAGGAATCCGTTTTGTTGTGAAGTGCAACGGAATCGCTCTTGCTCACTGCCAAAATCTCTGTTTTGAGTTTGAAGGAAAATATCTCAGGAATTAAGCATCGTATCTTAATAGGTCCTTCACCAGTCTTTCAAGAATTTTTTTATCTTTCATTTAAAGCAGGATTCATTCAAATCGGTTGAGATTTGCGGTTGCTACAGCAAAAACTCTGCTGGGTTGTTTTTTTTTGACACACCCTGTATTTACGCTTGCAAAACGAGTAAGTAAGTAGCCTGTAACTTTTTTGTGTGTTTCTGTGTATTTGCAACTCAAAGCAATCGTGCCATAGGTAGCGACGGAAATCACTGCAACTAAAAGTGCATGTCTTGGCGGCCGTCCATAAGCGACGTCGTTGCAGAGGGGGAGGGGCTCTGCTGAATTGCGACGATAGACGACGCACTAGGAGCAGGGATGCCTACCAAATTCAAACTTTGAATTTGATATGGTATGTTATAGTATAAACTGGCGGTTTATTCGATATGGTATGGTATAGTACTAGCTAATTCAGCTTGAATTTGGTTGGTATGATTTTGGTATGAATTTGGTACAGTAGTGGTAGTTTGCTGTGATAATGTCATAGAAGCCTTTGGAAATTATGCTCAATCCACCTTTCTTGAGTTTTTTAGAATCAAAACATGCAGAAAGGATTGGGAATATATTTTGACGCATTTGAAAAGTGTTATGAATATAGCCAACAAGCTAGTACTAAAGTGAAAACGCCATACCAAAATCAAAATTCTAGTACTAAAATTATCTGGTAAAGGCGTTTGATTTTGATATGGTATGGTATAGTATTGAAGGAGCTGTTTTGAATTTCGTTTGGTATGGTACTAGTACTAAATTCAAAGATTGATTTTAGTACTAGTACAATTTTGGTATGGTAGGCATACCTGACTAGGAGGGGGAGGGAGTTAGCAAAAAACGACGTCGCTTTTTTCGGAATTTTAGGACACTTGAATTGCATTATTTTCGATTTATGCACATTCTATCAAACGTTTCTACATACAGAAAAAGCTTCCCAGAGTGGTTGTAGGGATTTATTCAATTAATTGCGCTGTATGGTAACAAGAAAACGTTACATTACTGTAAGTACTGCCCTTTTATTGGGGGGTAAACCGAAAACGATGTCGCCGTAGGGGGGGTCCCGAAGAAACGACGCAAGGCGATTTTGGGGGGAGGGGGTCCGAAAAATCGGGATTTTGGAACAACGTCGTTTATGGACGGCCCCTTGTGCAACGCTTTTCCTCTCTCACTGAGTGAGGGTAGCAGAAATTTAAACAATATGCGAACTGTTCTGTTGACTGGTTAACGAGCCATCACTACGTAATAGATGGCTTCAATTCCGAAAATGACACCGCGTCAGGAATTCCTCAGCGAGCGCGGCGGCAGCCTAATTACCAGTCGGGACGGGAGCCCACCAGACAGGCTCATACAATTGGGTTCAATTTTCGCTGGTTGCATGCCGCCACATCTGCGGCCGTTTTTTACGACGCTTCCATCCATCTATTCTATTCAACCGAAACGTCGCTGCCGCCTGTGTCACGCCCCCTCCGACAGCTATAAACATAGACATAGCTGTGGCTAGTCTATAGGACGTATACAGCGGCCGATTTTCAACTGAATAAATTGTAGGTAGAGCGGCCGGGCTGCTCTGTCGCTATTTATAGGCTTGTTACTACTGCCATGTACGTTTCGTATGTAGCCGGCCAAATTTGGCCTTCCCCTCTGCTGCGCCCGCCCAGTTTTGAGCACTTTTCTAAGTCAACTTTACTGTTTGTTTCTTTTCCCAAATTTATTTATATTAAAGTAACCTTTTTATTGCCTTTATTAGTGTTCGAAATTGACCAACAACTTATATTTGTGCTAGAAGTTTATTGATGACTAGACCAAGGGAATCTATCGGAAATTTCCTGAAAATGAAGTGACTACGGTAAGATAAGAAGCGACCGTAAATTGCACAAATTCACGGTCCTTGCAAAAGTTGCCGAAAATTTCGTACTCGGATAGCACCGCCCCACAACGCAAGTACCGACTTAGATTTAAGCTTGTGCTTAGTTTTAGGCTGAGGTTTAGAATTAGGATTTAATTTAAGCATTAGTTCAAGCTCTAGCTTGTCTTTAGACCTATAGTTTGGCTTAGTTAAAGAGATCAGCCACCCCCATGAGACAAGTCTCTCTCTTCTATGATTCACCTGACGGCATCGTCGTCGCGTCAATTAGTCTTTACTTGCTTAGCTGTTTGACCGTAAATTGCCATGCTACCGTATCTACGCTATAAATTCGCGTCGAAAACCGTAAACGATTTAAAGGAACAGAGCTTCCGATTGATTCTCTTGGTATAGCTATTTATTTGTACATTTTGAAATCACTGTAATCATACCAAAAAAACAAGGGGTCTGTCTGTCTACCTCCCCCACTATGACTCCAACACTTGACTTGGACTTGGTGCAGCAGCAGCAGCAGCAGCAGCAGAGTTTCACGATTTTTGCACCTCCGGATTTTGTGGCAACTGTTATTTGAGCATTTTTGAACTGTTTACAACACTTCACGGACACTGAAATTACCAAAATTGTTTGTAAAACAGCGTTTTTTTATAGATGTGTTAGACAAATTAGCGCATTTTTAGAATATTTTTAGTTCAAAAGTGCGATTTTTAGCCTTTTCATTATCATACTCCGAATTAGCGTTGGTATTATAGTTAGACAACTTTCTATTATCAATTTTCTGTATTTGTCGGTCACTAAGCATTTGTTAGGGAAGTTTCGGCATGGATTTCCTGAAGAAGACCTACGACCGAGCCAAACAATCGGTGGAAGAGAAGTTGGGAGACGCTACGATTACCGAGTTTGAACCTGAATACCAGGCGCTCCTAAACAGAGCTGATGACATGAAGAATCACAACGACAAAATTTTGGCTGCCGCACAGGTACAGTGCTATGTTTGAAAATTATTCCATCCCTATGTAGCCTATCTAGAGATGGGAACGGAAATTAATTTACGTGCCCATCTCTATGAGCACTGGCTACAGTAGCAGTGGAGCCAGTGCCACTAGTACAGTGCATTAGAGATGGGAACGGAAATTAATTTACGTGCCCATCTCTATGAGCACTGACTACAGTAGCAGTGGAGCCAGTGCCACTAGTACAGTGCATTAGAGATGGGAACGGAAATTAATTTACGTGCCCATCTCTAAGCCTATCTAATACACTGTACTGTACTACAAATATGTATGTACAGCCCATCTGCGCATAGCTTGTAATCTCTGAACGTCACTCTGTCTTAGATCATCTGGTGGGACATACAATTTGAACTAGGATTTACTGTCTCGACGCGGAATATAAGACAACTGTATGCTACATAAACTACGCCGCTGATTTTACGCTGGAGGGAGGGGAAAATAAAGAAAAAAAATTTTTTTATCGGATTGAATCAGAGGAATGAGCTGGTTGGGGAAGGAATCATTGCAAAGACATTTTGTACTTGGATGGGGCTAAGCTGGCTAACAACTCTTCTTTTTATTATTTTTATTCGTTTCTTCACTTCGGTCGGCGACAGCAGTGCAGGCAGAGTAGGAGAGAGAAAGGAGTGGTTAGGTAATAGGAGCAGCTAAGCTTCATTGGATTCCTAAGGTAATACGTCGCCTTCCTAAAATACCTATTCTGCTTGTTCTTTTGCATTTTTTATGTTCGTGATCTTCGTCGCTTAATTTTTTTACTCCGAAAAAACAATGGCGGAAAATAGCGTCTTTTATACGGCGGTTATTCTAAATTTCACGAAGATCGGTCTCGAGCGTCTTTTATACGGTAGCTCATGTTCTGTTAATTTGAAATGGATTTGGATTCAAACTACCCTCTTTTCAGAGATTACAAGCGTAAGTAGAATACGCTTTAGCTAGCCAAAAATGGCATGTCATCATGTAGTCAGTTCAACAGTCTACAGTATGTGCAACATTCCCTCCGATATTTTATTATTTCCTTCACTCTGGCAAACTGAAAACTAACAATTTGCAAGTGTTCGCTTGCAATCTTTTTAGGGTCAACTGTCAATTTATAGATGTTTCTTTTTGTATAAATTTTATAAATGGTCGTTCATCCTTTAGTTTATTTAGAGGTCTCTCTGTTGTTTAATTCGTTCCTCTAACATTTTACAGGTGTTCGTACAACCGGACCCGTCCATTCGTCTGGTGCCCGGTCTGACGCAGGAGAACCAGAACAAGGCCGAAAGTTTGGGCGCCGCATTGGGCGCCTACAGTCAGGCAGTCGGTTGCTGGACTAAAACTGGCAATGTGGAGAAATTGGAGTCCGCTCTCAAGACAGGAGATGACACCTTTACCAGAGTACGGCCCTTTATTACAAATATAGTAGTTCGGTAATAGTTGCGTCTTGATTCTGTGAGTCTAGCGCGTACTTAGCTGAGTCGTTCTCTCTAATTTAAAGCACCGTCGAAGTCAGACCATCTGCCAGGTCGACAGTCCTAACCGATTTTTTCCTCTTAACTCTTAGACGCAGAAATTTTTTTGCGTGCCTGGCCATAGGGACATGCAATGCGTGCTTAAAAAATGGTAATCACGCAAAATATGTTTTTAAAATCACTGAAATTTTTAAAAAAAACGTGACTGGTCAATCACGCGTTGTATGCAGCACTGTGCATTGTCTGACAAAAATGCGTGACTGACCAATCACTGTTATTTGCACTTTTATTTTCCTATCACATGATAAAAACAGCCGCATGCAAAGCGTGATTCTATGTGGGGTACTACTCCAAATGGAGTAGCTTCTGCAGTAAGGGTTAAAGATGAAAGGTCAAATTTGTCTTCCTATTTTGCTCATATTTAAGCTGTTCGTGTCACCAATAGAGGCAACACTCAGTATTGTGTTTGTGAGTATTAAAAACAATAAAACGTCCCACTGTATACTTGTATGGGCACTTTCATTTTCCTGTCGTGCTAGTAGTTTGCTCTGGGGATGGGGTTGTCATTATTGGGCACTTTGTACAGTTCAGGGATGTGAGGTGTGTTTTCTCCGTATTTTTCCGAAAAAAACCGGATTTGTTCCTGAGGGTCGTAAAAAACATAAATGGCGGAAAAACTCAAGCTAATAATAGCTAATTTATGTAATTTTTCTATTAAAAATGGACTTTTGCGAAGTATAATAGACACACACTGACTCAAAACTGTTAGAAAAACAGCAGAAAAGACCCAATTTGGCATGATAAAACGTATTCTTGATAAAACTAAAATGCAAACGGCTGTAAGAAAATTTGCATATAGCGTTTTTTGATGGGGCCTGTCAGGCATGTTGCATGCCTGTTTCGTGATTTATATCTATGTAACACGTGTACTGTATTTCTGGTCTGAAAAGACTGAGGAAGGCGCTAGAAAGCGTTAGGAATCATAAAACCAGTCTAGGATACTCAGAACTTGGGCTGGAGTTTTTACAAAAAAAAACTGAAAAAATACAGACCGAACCTGGTTTTTTTCGGAAAAATTATCCATTCTTGGTACAATTACAGTAATATAATTAAAAATTCAGCTCGGCAAGTACGAACGCGAGTATTTGGCGGCAGTGAACGAGCAATTTCTGATCCCAGTAAAGCGATTCCTCAACGAAGACATGAAAGCCTTGGACCAGGTTCCTTTTCTCTTCACATAGTGACTGTGAAATAAGAATAAAGAGAGGTTTAGGAGCGGAAACTGCTGAACACGTGTCGTCTGGACATGGATAGTCTGAAGAATCGGGCCCAGAAAGCACCGGAGAACGCCACACTCCAAGGAGAGTTGGACCGGGCCGAGAAGGGGTTCCAGGAGCAAAAGGCCAAAGTGGAGGAATTGATTAAGAAAATGGAAAACCAGCTGCCCGAGACACTGAACCATCTGAAGGGGCTAGCTTCGGCCTACTTGGAGTACTGTCAGAAGACGCAACAGGGAATTGAGGACTTGTTGAAAGTTCTCTAGGGTCTTTTTCCAATGCTCTTCTAATGTATCAGGGTTCATACGGATCAGGGTTTTCCAAATTCCCTGACTTTCCCTGACCTGAGTGCTAAAATTCGCTGACTTTCTACAAGCAAACTCATAAAACAGTAAATGTTTTCAAGCACCTAATTTTGTGATTTCTTTCGCATCGGCAGATATTTACATAAACGGTAGCATATCCAATAATTTTCTAAAAGCAAAGGGTGACTTTGGTATTAAAAACTAATCGTATTTCAACAGGTATTCCGAGCATGAAGTTAACAAGAATTAACAGTTTCAGGGTTTGACGAGGCCTGGCCTGGTTTGGCCGCAGCCTAACCAGGGCGAGAAAATTTTGAAGAAATAACTTTCAAAAACGCATTTAAAAGGTAGTCTTGGCGTAAAATTAACCGGAATTAACAGTTTCAGAGTTTGATGAGGCCTGGTTGGGAAGCTGCCCAACCAGGGCGAGAAAATTTTAAAAGATCCCTATAATTTTCCCTGACCAGAGCTGAAATTCCCTGACTTTTCCCTGACCTCCCTGACTTCCCTGACCCGTATGAACCCTGTGTATATTCTTTGCGGCCGTCCATAAACGACGTCGTTCCAGAGGGGGAGGGGGTCGGCTGAAATGCGACGATAGACGACGCACCAGTTGGGGAGGGGGTTAGCAAAAAACGACGTAGTTTTTTTCGGAATTTTAGGGTACTTGAATTGCATTATTATCGATTTATGCACATTCTGTCAAACGTTTCTACATACAGAAAAGCTTCCCAGAGTGGTTGTAGGGATTTATTCAATTAATTGCGCTGTATGGTAACAAGAAAACGTTACAGTACTGTACGTACTGCCCTTTTATCGGGGTGGGGGTAAACCGAACACGACGTCGCCGTAGGAGGAGGGCGTGACCAAGAAACGACGCAAAGCGATTTTGGGGAGAGGGGGGTCCGAAAAATCGGGATTTTGGAACAACGTCGTTTATGGACGGCCCCTTTTCGCAAATCTCGCTGCCGGTTCTTCTAGCCTGGGGATATACTGTACTGTATGTATTTTTATTCTTTTCTTACTTCTCTTTCTCAACAATGAAGTAGTAGCATTTGGTCGAAATTTACGAAAAAAACGAGAATGTCTTATTATTTCTATGCCAACAGAATAGTGACTACAGTTTGTCTTACCAGATTTTCGGTGCAAAACTTGTGTGAAAAAGTGCCAAATAATTGCTACTGAAAGCTACTTTACTTATCTATTAGGTGGGAGAAGAAAAACCTCGACTTAGGGGCGTGCAAAAATTAAAAAATTACGTCATCAATCGCATGACGGGAGGGGGTCCGTCATATCATTATACTATTTATTACGGTGTGGAAGGGGGCGTTGGCAATTTTATTGCGTAATTTTTTACAGTGCAGAAATCACTGAAATGGCCATAATTTTAATTGTTTTTTTATGTATAGTGCAAGTACATGTAGTCTCGGTTTGAAGCCATTAACTTATATTTTCTCAATTTCACTCAGTTGTACGTGTAGATTAAAGGGCAGCTATTGTACCGTGTAGGTCAGGGCTTCCAATTTTTCAAATGCTAAATGACACCAGTGACCTTTTAGATCTAATTAAGAGTTTATAAGGGTATGACACTTATCATTTGACAATTTCGGATCCAGCTCTCCAAAAAATTGAAATTTCGGGGGTAGCCAAATTATTATGTAATCAGGGACGGGGTAAGGAAATTATTGTATCAGCGGGAGGGGGTCCGAAAATTGGCAAAAAAAAGACGATTAGGTAATTGTTCCACGTAGGGATGCAAATGGTATCCGGTATTATTTGGTATTATTCGGTATTATTTGGTATTTTCTAGGTATTTGGTATTATTTGGTATTTGGTATTTTTTATACCAAATAATACCAAATAGTTTAAATAACTAAACAGTTAGCTTTTAAGCGATAAATTCTGCATATTTTGCGACTGTATACCATGTCAGAGCTCTTCTGTTCAGAGTTTTCTCTTTATTTGTAATTTACTAAAAGTTTAGCAATGCAGATACGCAGAACAACACGTCTCTTTACCGTTTCTGAGCAACAAAACAACAAAGAATTCTGACCAGTTTAGCTTATAACAACCATTCATGGAAAATTCTCAAAAAGTGGGAGGGGGCCCCCATGAAACGACGCAAGGCGATTTTGGGAGAAGTGGGGTCCGAAAAATCGGGATTTTGGAACGACGTCGTTTATGGACCGCCCCTTTGTCGAGACCGAGCCTAGACCGCAAGCGTCACAACGTGCTTGCCCATTTCCCGAGTCAGTGAAAAACCATCAAATTCTGCTCGTTTTCTTTCTCGGCATGACTAGATTTCTTTTAGATGCAACAAAAACTCTTCCACTGAGGCAAAACTTATACATTTTTGCTGAAAAAAACAAAAAGCATGATTTTGCGCTCATTACAAACAGCTAGCGACCTGTTTATCAACTATTTGGAATTATTTGGTATTATTTGGTATAGAAAATACCATCTAGTATTTGGTATTTGGTATTTGGTATTTTTTATACCATTTGCATCCCTATCCACGTCCCCTTACGTATATACAGGGTGCGTCAAAAAAAAAACAACCCAGCAGATTTTTTGCTGTAGCAATCGCAAATCTCAACCGATTTGAATGAATCCTGCTTTAAATGAAAGATAAATAAATTCTTGAACGACTGGTGTAGCTTTTATTAAGATGCGTTGCTTAGTTCCTGAGATAATTGCTTTCAAAATCAAAACAGAGATTTTGGCAGTGCACAACAGAGATTAAAACAACCCAGCAGATTTTTTACTGTAGCAGCCGCAAATCTCAACCGATTTCAGTGAGTGCTATTTTATATGAAAGATAAATTAATTCTTGAAAGTTTGGTGAAGCTTTTATTAAGATATGATGCTTGGTTCCTGAGATATTTGCACTCAAAGTCAAAACAGATTTTGGCTATGAACAAGAGCGATTTTTATTATTCTGTTGCACTTCATAATAAAACCGATTCCTACTGCTCAGGGCTAACGTAACGAGGTTTTTCTGGTGCCACACATGCTTGGTTACTTCATTTGTAAAAGTCTTGTTGCCCCTCAGCAGTAGAAATCCGTTTTGTTGTGAAGTGCAACAGAATCGCTCTTGTTCACTGCCAAAATCTCTGTTTTGAGTTTGAAGGAAAATATCTCAGGAACTAAGCATCGTATCTTAATAGTGCCATCACCGGTCTTTCAAGAATTTATTTATCTTTCATTTAAAGCAGGATTCATTCAAATCGGTTGAGATTTGCGGTTGCTATTGCAAAAACTCTGCTGGGTTGTTTTTTTTTGACACACCCTGTAGTTTGCCGACCGATGCTGCAACTTCTACTGTACGTACCATTGTTAGCAGGGGCAGACTTCTGACACATTTTAGTTCTCCTTCTCTTTCTATGTACGTACGTATCAGTGTTAGTCTGTTTTCATAGTGAGGTAGTATTTTGAGTCTGTTTTGCCTTAGAATAAATTGAGGTCCGGTTTGGTTCAGGCCAATTCTTTACGCAATGGCAACTTGACTTTGCAACGAAGCCAAACCAAACCACAAAGAGCAAAATAGAACATACACAAAACAGTCTAGTCTTGGCGTACAGTTTAGTCGCGTCTTGGCCATGGGTAGTTTACGCTATCCCGTGTGTCACGGCGGCCCCGGCACCCGTGGAAGCGGTGTGTTTGTGGGTTGGAAACCTGTCGAGGCGATGGGAAGTAGTCGACACAAAGCCCAACCCAGGCCGTCGAAAGTCAGCAATGGCAAGTAGATAAATGGGGACCAAACCTTAGCTGTCTTGCACACATCGACAGCAAAAAGGGGAGGGTTGTTGTTAAGGAGGCTGCCGGACCTTGTGTCTCTTCCTGCTCTATAGCAGTTGGCTACTCCTAGTCCGAAAGGACAAAAACTTACAACAACAACAACAACTAATAAAATCTGGCTAAACAATCATAGAAACTGACGTATTGATTGGTAGGGATCGAGATATGCTCGGCTCGAAACTTTCAAAACAAGTATCTTTCATTTGTCTGAAAACGTTATTTGCTGTCAAAAATACCAGGAACATAATGGTTTTCTCAGCAAAAACTGATTAATTTATTCAGTCCTTAAAACTATACGGTAGAAAAGAATACCGAAGGACAAGATCCACCCATGCAAGAGTTCCATCCAATTCGGTGTCTGCACCCGTCAGAAATCGGCCAACCCCGGAGACGACTTTTTCGGACTGCCCTACGATTTTCTGGCAAGTAATTTGTTCATCAAATTTTGGGACAATTTATTATAATTTCATCCACTATAATTGCCTATAGAACAGCACTTCTTGGCTGTATTTGAGGCGAAATTGGCGCTTTTTTACGATTTTTAGCCGAAAACTGGGACCTTTTAGCGTTTTAGTATCCTCCCCCCGAATTTGGGCTCTGTCCCGATGATGGCGACACCAAGTTTTTCCGGGACCTTACGGCCTACGATCAGACTCGTGGTCCATTTCGCGTCCCCCGTGATTCGTCATCTCGGCGTTGCCCTTTTTGCACTGCCAGCCATACTAGCCATGCTGCTGGGCCTGGTCACCAGGAGGGCGGCCGGCGTGTCGATGCCTTTCTGACAGCTCCCGACTGCCGCCGGTGCCCTAAATGCCAGAGGGCTCTTGGCATAGTTGGTTTCTCAGACAGCTTCTGACATCGTAGATCTTCTTCTCCAACGCGGCATGCTTTGTGGAGCGGCTCGGTGCTTAGGCAGATCCAGTCGGTTCCCATTTTACCTACTAGCTGTCACCAGCTTTCGGTGGCCTGGGTGGAGCTTTGCGCCGACGACCAACTCTTTGCGGCAAGAAACTTGCCGCGCCGAGAGGATGAAGGCAGGACGTCGCGCACAGTGGCTATGCGGCCTAAACCACTACACTAACTGTGCCGGCGACACCAAGTTTTTATACGTTTTTCACTATGTACATTATGTTTGTTTGCTGCTTTTTAGTGAGGGCTGGATCAGCTTTAGCGTAGGCTAGCCGGCGTAAGCCCGGATATATGTAGGTAAGCATGTTTGTTTATACTTCTTAATCTGGACTCACAGCAGCAAAATCAGTAAAATAAGAAAACTAAAAAAACAGAAAGAGTGTAACTAGAAACTCTTTCATCTTCGCTTTCTCCTTTCTTCAAAGCTGCGATTTCAATTTTCATCTCCTACCGAAAAGGCCTGCGCAAATTTAAACTAAACACCCCTAAAATCACGCCAGCGCCTGCTGGCTGTGTAAGCATGTTGTGCGCAATAATAGCTACAAAAAGCAGTCAGGCATATTTTATGTGGGCCACTGTAATAAGAGCGCAGTCAGTGCCCAATCATCGTCGTATAGAGGCGTAAAAATCTCTCAAACCAGCTGCCGCCCTTCGTTTCCAGTCAGCCAGCCAAAGGCCCAGTGTAGACGTCTGTCAGTCTGGCTCGCTCGCTCTCCAGCCTGGCATCGCTGCGCGCATCAACAGCCTAGTTGTTGTTGTTCTGTTCGGCCGGGCCACCGTTCGTATAGATTATTTATTATTAAAATGGATTTGCTGAAAAAGGCAAAAGACCGCGTCCAGCAGACAGTCTCTGAGAATATTGGCTCCGCGCAGAAGACTGAGTACGAACCCGGTAAATGCTTATTTTTGACTGAAAACCTACGTAGCTTAGTTAGTCATGTTTTGTTTGCTCAGTGATTCATTAGTAGAATTCGAACTGGTACTGTACAGTCATGTCTCGTTAATCCGGATATTCGCCTTCCGGACAAGATTAAACCAGGTCCCAATTTTCCGCCATGTTATATGACTCGTTAATCCGGACAGATTATTTGGGGTGCCAACTTCGAAACTTGTATGGTAAAGTGATTCGTTAATCCGGATTTGGTTAATTTGGACAAAATCCATGCGCAATTTTTCAATTCAGCTATGAATTTTCAATTGAATAATGCTTTTCTTTGAGTCAGAATGTGATTATTTTTGCCTTTTTAGGAGATATAATCAGCTGAAATAAGTTTTTGGGTTTTAATTAGGAGGTACAGCTTCAGAATCTGATATGCAACTAACAACAAAATGTCATTCAGGCCTTTGACCCGAAAAACAGCGTTTTAGCTTTGATTCGTTAATCCGGACAAAATTGGCTGGTCCCAACTTGTCCGGATTAACGAGACATGACTGTATTGGGTATTTGATGTTATATTGGTTGAGACCTTTACTACTTGGTTGTTTATTAATTGGTTCCACCGCCCTTTTCGGACAGCTCTCAGGACACCGCATCGAACGCTCTTTACAGAGCCTTTCATCTGTAAAAATGATTACTATAACAAACCAAGAATGCATAAAACAGTAGCAAGAATGTGCGACTCAGCGGCCGGCCGAGCGTCGATGCGCTGCACCATAATTCCCGACCGCTCCGGTAATTGCGCATGCGCTTTATTGCAGCGCAACCTGATTTCTGAGCAAGAATGACGTCAACAAAATGTTTAGCGATTTTCTACAACGGCAAATTCGTTCCTTATTTGGTCTAAGATCTTCAATCATCACAATAACGAAAATAAGTGTCCAATTGCAAGACAAGACTGCAAGATACAGTCATGTCTCGTTAATCCGGACAAGTTGGGACCGGCCAATTTTGTCCGGATTAGCGAATTTCCGGATTAACGAATCAAAGCTAAAACACTGTTTTTCAGGTCAAAGGTCTAAATGACAGCTTTTTGTTAGTTGCATATCAGATTCTGCAGCTGTACCTCCTAATTAAAACCCAAAAACTTATTTCAGCTGATTATATCTCCTAAAAAGGCAAAAATAATCACATTCTGACTCAAAGAAAAGCATTATTCAATTGAAAATTCATAGCTGAATTGAAAAATTGCGCATGGATTTTGTCCAAATTAACCAAATCCGGATTAACGAATCACTTTACCATACAAGTTTCGAAGTTGGGACCCAAAATCTTCTGTCCGGATTAACGAATCCGGATCCGGATTAACGAGTCATATAACATGGGGAAAAATTGGGATCAGGCCTAATCTTGTCCGGAAGGCGAATATCCGGATTAACGAGGTCCGGATTAACGAGACATGACTGTATCTGTGAAATGCATCAGGCTTTTTGCATTTGTCGAACTTTCCAGTTTGAACGCAGCACACGAGCTTGACCATGTACACATGCCACATGCTTGCATATTGCAGCTTTTCCCTTTATCATGTTGCCGTAGACTTAAGGAATCAACGGGGCAGCTATATTCCCAAAGACAGATTGAATATCCCACTCAAAAATCAGGTTGCGCTGCAATAAAGCGCATGTGCAATTACAGGAAGGGTCGCGAATTTCCCGACCCCTCCGGTAATTATGGTGTAGCGCATCGCATCGCTGAGTGGCACATTCTTGCTACTCTTTTATACATTCTTGGTAGTATAGTAGGTCAGTGCCATTTGAAGAAACTAAAACTAAGCTAAACTGAAATCGAGAATTGGCTGAAAACCTAGCGTCACTAATTTGTTACGTTTGGTCTGCAGAATTCCAAGCTCTGCTGGACCGAGCCGATGCCATCCAGAAGCACACGGAGCGCGTGTTGGCCTCTATCCAGTCCTACGTACAGCCGGACCCGGCACTGCTGAACCTTCCTGGGTTCAAGCCAGAAGGGCCCACCAAATGCGAACGCGTTGCCGAGGAGATGGGGTCTTTTGCCGACCACCTGAAGCCCTACGAAAGTAGCTTCTCTTCTGCTCTCACTCAGTCACAACAAGCCTATGCTGAGGTAAACCAGTTTAGATTATGTTTCATTTGGTAACTTGATTTTCAATGCTGGACGACTATTTAGCCAACCAAATTTGATTGTGCTGTTTACGTCGAATTTGGAGCAATTTGCTAGGTCAGCTCTACTGTACTGTAGGTTTTTCACAATTGCAAGGTTCCTAAACTGTACTGTAGCCTAATGCACGCTGCAAAGTCATTTCAATTACAAAATAATACAGCACCCAATATGAGCAGTAATTTGAAGAAAACGTTTCTCAAATCCGATTTTCTGGTGTGTACAGTAATGCAACATTTTCCAAATTTAGACACTCAAATTGCCGGTAAAACAGTGCCGGAAATATAGATGTATTTGAGCCCGAATTAGCGCTTTTTAAACGATTTTTAGCGGAAACTTGCGATTTTTGAGTGTTTTCTAGAAATCTCCCGCAAATTTGAGCTAGCGATGTGTACGGGGCCGATTATTTTCGCTACTTAAGTATTTTATGTATTATTTTAGCTAGCAATTAACTACGCCATGAATATCGGGAAATCAATCAGAACGCAATGCAGTTCCAATCAATGTATGACTCTGCTCAACAGTTTTAAAGGTCTTTACTCTAAAGAGCTTAAAACTGTTTGGAACAACAGGAAAGGTTGTTGTGGAAAACATACTGTAGCTGTTAAAAAACTTTCTTCTGTTCACTCAAAGTTGCAGCCAGTTGAAAAGTTATCCAAAGATTCGTGTGCAGTTGGTACTGGGAAAGCAAAGTGCAGTGGATCTCACTGAAATACATACTGTAGATTGAGCAAAAAGCTGCTAATACTGCTATAAAATTGATTTGCCTGCCGGTCTTCCCAGTATTATCGAGTGTGTGATGAAGCATAGACGTAACAGGTCATCCGCCAAAGGGGGAGGGGGTTGGGAGTCTGAGCCGAAATTTTGGGAGGGGCTTGGGTACTAGAAAACGCTCAAAAATCGCAATTATTCAGCTAACAATCGCTAATTTGGGCTGAAATATAGCTAAAAAGTGCTGTTTTACAGACGATTTTGGCAATTTTTATGTCTGAAATCGCAAAAATTTGCTCAAAAAATTACTTGCCAGAAAAATCAGAGGGGGGGGGGTCGGAAAAATCGTTTCGGGGAGGTCTGGCCTAAGTCGGGTGGGGGCAGACCCTCCTGTTACATGTATGGTGTGAAGTGAACTGTTCGTACACAGCAATTAAATTTATAACGCGTTTCAGCTGGGGAGAGCCGAGCGAGAACTATTCGGCCAAGTAGCGGAGAAATACGTGTCACCTATGAAGAACTTCTTGACTGCTGATTGTAGAAATTTGGAACAAGTTGGATTTGTCTTTTAGATTAACTGATTTGCTGAAGGTTAAGTGTTTTCTGTAGGAGCGTAGCAAACTGCACACTGCCCGACTGGACATGGACACACTGAAGAACAAAGCTTCCAAGGGCAAAGACGCGGCACTAGAGGCTAAGCTGGACAAGTGAGTGCTTTGAATAAGGCCCGAGTTTCTGTAAAATCTTTTTTACTGCAGAATTTATCGCAAATTATAGATTGTAAATCCAAAATAGTATTTGTTGTTTCAGTTCTGTGAAAGAATTCAAAGCACAACAAGAGAAAGTGAAGGACATGGTGAAGTTGATCGAGAGTCGCTTGCCGGATTTGCGAAAAGCCATCAAAGCTTACATCGAAGCCACCAATGCCTACCACAAGAAAGCCAGTCAACTATTGTCGGATCTGGACAGCAAATTCTGATTTTGCACTAAAATTAGGCCATCTGTTCTAACTAATTCTATGTTTGCCTGCTTGGTGAAGTGCATATTGGGTTTTTGTGTTTATTAATTGGCGGGTGGTACGATTTTTTCAGTCTGATTTCAGTTGTGTAGCGGGTTTTTCAGCAAGTTCACTTTGTGGGAACTGACCGGTGAGTAGAGGAATAAAGCTTTATCGTAAAACTGTCAGGCAAGCGCTAACGCGCTTTGTACAGGCTGTCCAAAAAACAGGAATTCACTTCCAGCTTTTGTTCGGGCACACGGATCATTTAGCTTTGCGTTCATTTGAAAGAGCGCGCAATGGCCGATCGATTGCTTGGTCGCCGGCCGAAAACAAATCACAGAGTCGGGTACTGTAACAGTCTAAAGTCAGCAAGTTCAGCATACTGCAATTTCCTCCTGTTTTTTTCCAGTTTTTTATTCCCTAATCATGGCTTTTGCCTCAAATTTCGACTGGAAAGTATATGCTAAGTTTGGATAAAGCTCACCGTTCCACCAGTAACCTTAATTCAAGAGCCGAAGGTACACTTGAAGATGAGGCACTAAGCAAACCAACATGGCCTAGCATTTTGGCTGATGAGGTAGTACAGGGTGTGCCAAAAAAAAAACAACCCAGCAGATTTTTCGCTGTAGCAACCGCAAATATCAACCGATTTGAATGAATCCTTTTTTAAATGAAAGATAAATAAATTCTTGAAAGATTGATGTAACGTTTATTAATGTACGCTGCTTAGTTCCTGAGATATTCACTCTCAAAATCAAAACAGTGATTTTGGCAGTGAACAAGAGCGATTTTTTATTATTCCACTGCACTTCGTAATAAAACGGACTCCTGCTACTGCTGAGGGCTATTGGAGGCTTTACTAGTGACACATAAACTCGATTCACTTCAACAGTATGTCAGAACTCGTGTTTTGGCAGGTGTTTGACGCGATAATAGTATATGTACAATGTATGTGTAGCGAGTGAGTAATAAACTAATTTCTGTGTGTATAACCGGTTCAGTAAGGATGGTAGCTCTGACCTCTCCTCGCATTTAGGGACGGCTCCCTATGCTCACTGTTTCTGTTCTGTCTGTTACGTTGCCTCGATAAAACGTTATCGTTGTTTCTGGCCGCCTGCTCACGCACCATTAGTGACAGGTTATGGGCCCAGTCCCGTTCCTTTTCTTTGCTTGTACGTTGTCCTGAAACCCAGTGTGTAATGGATAAGCCGGCTCCTATCCATACCATACCACTACTGAAGCCTGACAACTGGACCAGATGGCGGGTCCTAGCGAAGAACTACTTTATTGCGCAGAACGCATGGAACATCGTCATCGGTCGAGAACAACCCCCTCCGCCTGGACAACAGCAAGCAGCAGCCCAGAATCAACAAGCCGCAGCACAAGCAGACGCCGAAGAGCAACCGCTCGCCACCGCCGCCCCTGCCCCCGACGCGGCCACGCTCAACTACTTGAAACGACGTCACATGGCCATGTACGTCCTGGTCTCCGCACTGTCGCCAGAAGTCGATAGACTGGTCAACATTCAAGATGATGAAGACCCGACCGCACTGTGGGCGCAGCTGACCGACCTCTTTGACCGTAAGTCACAAGTGTCAATCGTGCAGTTGTTCACTGAGTTAGAGTCACTGACTTACGATGGTAAATGCAAGCCGAGCGAATGGCTGTCGCAAAGACAACGCATTTACGATCAGCTGCGTGTAGTCGAGCAAGCGGTACCAGATTGGATCCAAGTATCCAGTGCTATTGCTGCATTGCCGTCCGGATGGGAGGCTATACGGTCGATTGTTTCTAATACAAGCACGCTGGCCCCCAGAGACAGACCGTATACCATTCAGCAGTTGGCGGCCCAACTCGATGATGAATGGCGAATGCGCAACAAGCATGCAGACGTACAGGCGCTGTCGGCTTACAGAGGTGCGAACAGGGGCAGAGGGCGCGGCAGAGGCGGCGCTAGACGTGGCGGCGGTCCTAGGAACAGAGGCGGTGCTAACAGTCAGAAGAGGGGCGGCGCAGCTAGTGGAGTGTTTAGTTGTAAATGCTTCAATTGTGGTGGTACTGGACACAGAAAAGAGCAGTGCCCCAGTCCACCCAAGCAAGCCCACGGGGCAAGAGCTAACGCAAAAGACGACTATGCTACTCTGCCTGATGAGTTTAATGTTGCGACCAGCATTGTGGCCCGCTTTTCTAACTGTTATACTTCCCAGATTTTGATCGACTCGGGCGCTAGTCACCACATGTCCTGCCTTGGCTCACTGATGGTCAACTACCGACGTCTACCCAAGCCACTGCCAGTTCGTATCGCAGACGAAAAGACGATTCCGGCAGTGGGCATTGGCGACCTCCCCATACGTGCGTACAACAACGGTAAACCCTCTGCTATCAAAATGGTGAACTGTTTACACGTGCCTAATTTGGGTGGTACCCTCTTTTCTGTGCTGGCTTGTGACTCTAAGGGTTTCACTACTCTTATTCGCCGCAGAACGGTACGCATCATGGATGATGATGGCACGCAGTACGTGGAGGCAAACCACCAAGGCGGAACGTACGTGCTACAGGGTGACGTCATCAATGGTTGGACTGGTGACTCAGCAACACACAGCAGTGCAGTGGCGGTCGTCGATGACCAAATCGCCGACCTAATCGAGCGCCTAAGTTGTGCACTAAACGCGATTGGAACGCGGTGCACCCAAAAGGGTAGTCATGATTTGTCTCGCGTTAGTACAGATGCTGCGTCAGTGCTTACAGACTTAGCTCAGGACCCAGACGGTTCGCAACAATTCGGGTCGAAGCAGATGATGTCGGACACGGTTACTCATGAGCCTGAAACAGTCAATCGCAGTGAGGGTGGTCCGCCGGTACGCTCAAGTTGTGCACCAGCCCGTAATAGGTTTCTGTGCACCCCAGGCGGTATTTTCCACAATCCTACTGTAGGCGCAGATGCTGCCGCACGTGTTTTAGAAAGCTCATCTTCGCACTTGGTGCAGTCGAGTCAATCCGGTCCAGACAGTTCGCCACAGACGGCCAGAACTCTTCCTGCTAGTGGCCGACCTGAAACCAAGCTCTTCAAATGTGCACTAAACGCTTCTGGACAGCGGTGCACTCAAAAGGGTAGTTTGTTTACTAATGACTCTTGCTCTGTGCCTGCCGAAAAACTTGCAGTACCATACGTACCTGGCAATCGGCCAATGCAAACCACTCGGTCGAGAACGGAGACATCGGTTCAGGAGGTGGTGCCATCATCTAAACGCAACAATTGTGCACAGGCCCGTGATCGGAGGGCACCAGGGCCACGCACCAGAGATGGTACACCCACAATCATACCTGTTGGTTTTGTGTCGTCTGGCTCCAATGTTTCAGTCGACATACTCCATCGCCGATTTGGCCACCTTGGCAAAGCTGACATCGAACGACTGGTGCGCACCCGCATCGTGGACGGCCTGAAACGAGTCAAACTGACGGGGTTCAGTTTCTGTGAGCCGTGCGCACTGGGCAAAGCGAAGAGACAGTCATTCCCGCGCAAATCTGACCGGCGAGCGAAAGCAGCACTCGAGTTGGTCCACACTGATCTTGCAGGCCCATTTTCACCGCAGACGAATGGCAAGAAACGGTATTTTCTCTCGATCATTGATGATTATACTAGAATGTCTTTTGTCATGTTTCTTGCTCGCAAGTCAGACGCATTTGATGCGTTTAAGCGCACTATAACGCAGTTAGAAATTGAGACTGGTCAAAAGTTGCGCGCCGTCCGGTCGGACCGGGGCGGTGAATTTATGAGTGCTGCATTTACGGAATGGCTAGAACTAAAGGGTGTGCGACGTGAATTGACGGTACCAGACTCACCGCAGCAAAACGGTGTTGCAGAGCGGTTTAATGGTCTAATTTTGGGGCGAGTGCGAGCCATGCTCAGTCAATCGAATTTTCCGCGCAGTTTCTGGGGCGAAGCTGTTGCATGCGCCTGCTATTTGCGGAATCGATCCCCCACTATGGCTCTGGATGGGCGTACACCTTACGAAAAATGGTTTGGTCGTCGTCCAAACGTTGCTCACCTGCGGTCATTTGGTTGTCTCGCATTTTCCAAATTGTCGGCTGCCAATAAGTTGTCTCCTCGTGCCGAACGTGTCTTTTTACTTGGTTATTCCTCTGAATCGAAGGGCTACCGGGTTTGGAATCCAGCTCTCTCCACGAAAAATGGTTTGGTCGTCGTCCAAACGTTGCTCACCTGCGGTCATTTGGTTGTCTCGCATTTTCCAAATTGTCGGCTGCCAATAAGTTGTCTCCTCGTGCCGAACGTGTCTTTTTACTTGGTTATTCCTCTGAATCGAAGGGCTACCGGGTTTGGAATCCAGCTCTCTCCAAAGTCCAAATTCGCCGGGACCTAGAATTCAATGAATTAGAATTCTACAGTAGTCCTGAGTCGTCACGACAGGAGGAGGAGGAGCCAGATACAGTAGTCGTGCCGTTTCCTCAGTCGGAACAGGTAGAACTCGAACCTAGAGTGGAATTACAGCCACGTCAGCCCGTACCGGAACAGCAGCAAGGAAACCAAGAACAGGAGGAGCAGCTGTCAGATGATGAATTTGTAGAAGCTGAACGACAACCTCCAGTTGACGAGCCACCGGCGGAAGTTCCTGTGATTGTGCAGCCAGTACAGCCACAACAAGAGGAACCAGCAGAACCAGTGGCTAGAGCAAGGAGACAAGCATCAGAACCACCTTTACAGCAACCTAGGAGGTCAGAGCGCGCAAACAAAGGAAAGCCGCCGTCCTGGTGGACTGAATATTTTGTAGCTAAAGTGGCCGAAAGCGACATTCCCGAGCCCACCACATGGCAAGAGGCTATGAACTCACCCTACGCAGAAGAATGGGAAGCAGCTGCTAAAAAGGAAATCGACTCACTTAGTAGTTTCGGTGTATGGCAGTTAGTCCCTAAGCCAACAAACAAGAAGGTGATTGGCTGTAAATGGGTGTTCAAAGTCAAACTGGATGAACATGGCAATTTCAGTCGATTCAAAGCTAGACTGGTAGCGAAGGGCTATGCGCAAAAGTATGGTATCGACTATTTTGACGTTTTTGCGCCTGTGGTGAGATGGGAAAGTTTACGCGCGCTACTTGCAGTCGCAGTACAAAAAGGAATGACAGTGCATCAGCTTGATGTAGAGACTGCTTTTCTGAACGGCTACTTGGAAGAGGAGGTACTGATGCAGCAACCAGAAGGGTTTGCTAGTAAGGAACATCCGGGATGGGTTTGCCACCTAAAACGCAGCCTGTATGGTCTCAAACAGAGTCCGAAGTGTTGGAATGAGGCGTTCCATGCGGCACTAAGAAAACTGCAGTTCAAACAATCGGTTGCGGACAGGTGTTTGTACAGAGGGAAAGTTGGCGGTCGCGAGTGCATAATTGCTGTGTACGTTGACGACATAGTGGTGGCGGCTAGAGAAGACGCTACACTCAAGCAAGCCAAACGCCTCATCGCTCAGTCGTTCAAGGTAAAAGACATGGGGCCGATTCATCACTTTCTTGGCGTACAGATTCAACAAAAAGACGGCCTAATTCGCTTGAAGCAAAGCAACTACGCTAAGAGGGTGTTGGAAAGATTTCAGATGGCTGACGCAAACCCTGTAAAAACACCACTAGCAGCGAGCGCAACAGAGAACCTGGTATCGGCAGAACCGAGTTCACAAGAAACCAAAACAGTACAGCAAAGCACTTACCAGTCATTAGTAGGTAGCTTGATGTATTTGGCTGTCGCAACACGTCCCGACCTGGCATACACCGTTCACCGGCTCGCGCAGTTCTGTTCTGCACCAACGCAGATCCACATGTTAGCTGCAAAGAGAGCACTACGCTATCTCAAAGGCACGCTAGATGTGGGAATCGCTTACTCAAGTTATGGAAACACAGAACTTGTTACCTATTGCGATGCAGACTGGGGTGGAGACTTGGATACAAGGCGCTCTACCACTGGGTATCTTCTGCTGCTCAGTGGTTCTCCGGTGTCCTGGTGCAGCCGTCGACAGGCACTGGTCACAAAAAGCACAACAGAAGCGGAGTTCGTCTCGTTGTCTGAAACAGTCGGAGAAGTCAAATGGTTTCGAACTCTGCTTTCAGATCTTGGCTATGGACAGAAGACAGCAACGGTGGTGATGGAAGACAATCGCTCGGCGATCGCCCTAGCATTGAATCCTACCGCACATCACCAAAGAACCAAGCACCTAGACGTCAAACTACGTTTTGTGCATGATTACGTTGGTGCTGGAATCGTGTCCATCGAAAATATACCCACCGATCAACAGTTAGCCGATGGGCTAACGAAAGCGTTACCAGCCCCAGCTTTTGCCCTTTTCAAGGAAGGAATGGGTCTAGGTAACCTCTCGTTCTAACTTGCTAATGAACTCTCTACTAACTTACCCTTTGTCGTTGACTGAAGTCTTCTCTTGTACTGTTTCTTCGACTCTGGGATTTCTCTTGGCTTTTCTCTTTTCCAATGACCAAGTCGAGGTTTTGGTGAGTAGGAGCTTAGCTACTTATGTTTAAGAGGACCTGCAGTGTTTTTTTTTTCTTTCTAATAATCATTGAAACTGTTGGGAGCAAAATTTACTTTTTGTAGTCAGTTGTCCTCTTCTCGTCGTCAACCAAGGAGGAGTGTCAGAACTCGTGTTTTGGCAGGTGTTTGACGCGATAATAGTATATGTACAATGTATGTGTAGCGAGTGAGTAATAAACTAATTTCTGTGTGTATAACCGGTTCAGTAAGGATGGTAGCTCTGACCTCTCCTCGCATTTAGGGACGGCTCCCTATGCTCACTGTTTCTGTTCTGTCTGTTACGTTGCCTCGATAAAACGTTATCGTTGTTTCTGGCCGCCTGCTCACGCACCATTAGTGACACAGTAAAGTGTCATTAGCCCCCAGCAGTAGGAATCTGCTTTATTATGAAGTGCAACGGAATCGCTCTTGTTCTTTGCCAAAATCTGTTTCGACTTTGAGGGTAAATATCTCAAGAACTAAGCAGTGAATCTGAATAAAAATTGCACCAATCTTTGAAGAATTTATCAATCTTTCATTCAAAAAAGGAGTCATTCAAATCGGTTAAGATTCATGGTTGGAAAAGTAAAAAATCTGCTGGGTTGTGTTTATCATTCTTGTTCACTGCCAAAATCTCTGTTTTGACTTTGAGGGCAAATATCTCAGGACCTAAGCAGGCTATCTTAATAAGCGATTCATCAGTCTTTCAAGAATTTATTTATCTTTTATTTAAAAAAAGATTCATTCAAATCGGTTGCGATTTGCGGTTGCTACAGCAAAAAATCTGCTGGGTTGTTTTTTTTTTGGCACACCCTGTATTTTCAATTTCTGAGGGGATGTTAAGCCAAAGACAAGACCGAAATTTTTGGCTAGAATCAAGGTTTTTGGCCTATTCTCCATTTAAATAACCTATTCTCTGCTCATTTACACCTAATCTATGTATACTTTTCTCATAACTCTCTATACAAAATTCTTCCAAAAATTTCCTGAGGAGGGGTCAACCTCCCTTTGCCCATGTCTGAGCAAAGGGGCCGTCCATAAACGACGTCGTTCCAGAGGGGGGGAGGGGGTCGGCTGAAATGCGACGATAGACGACACACCAGTAGGGGGTTAACAGAAAACAACGTCGCTTTTTTCGGCATTTTAGGGAACTTTGAATGTATTATTTTCGATTTAGGTACATTCTGTCAAAGATTTCTACATACAGAAAAGCTTCCCAGAGTGGCTGAAGGGATCTATTCAATTCATTGTACAGTATGGCAACAAGAAAACATGACAGTACTGCATGTACTGCACTTTTATCGGGTGGGGGGGGGGGGTAAACAGAAAACGACGTCGCCTAGGGGAGAGGGGGTCCCCAGAAACGACGCAAGACGATTTTCGGGGGAGGGGGGTCCGAAAAATCGGGATTTTGGAACGACCTCGTTTATGGACGGCCCCAAAACCCAAATCTAACAGCGGGTACATCTTTTCAAAGCGGCTGTGACTCTTCTCTGCTTCCTAGCATTCAACTGTTGAATAATGGACCAGAGGCACGTTGAGCTCTCTCTCTCTCTCTCCAAACTTGGTAGACACTTTCCATTCCGAATTTGAGGAAAACGCCATGGTAACTCATTAAAAAAACTGAAAAACATAAGGAAATTACAGTGTACTGAACTTGCTCACTTTAGACTATTACAGTACCCGACTCAGCGGTTTATTTTTGGCCGGCGACCAACCAATCGATCGGCCATAACGCGCTCTTTCTGTTGAGACCCAAAACTAAAAGATCTGCTGCCAAACTAAAGCTGGAAATGTATTCCGGTTTTTTAGACAACCTGCCTGCGCATACAAACTTTATACCGCAGATGTACCTCAAAAAGCTTATGTATGTATTGTAATTTGAAGTTTGAACTACACTTTCATTCAACAGTATGATACAATTACCGCCATTAACAACAGACTGCCTGTGGGCTTAGAAAGCGTGCGGCAAAGTAAACAAAGGTGGTCGGATTAATCAAGAGGTGCGCTTCCGTTTCTTCGGCGGCAAGTTAGAGTCGTTGGCTTTGGCAGGCGAGCTCTTCTTCATAATTCGCTCCATCATGCGATCGGCATGCTCGAATAGATCGTCTCCGATTAAATTTCCGGCTAAAACAGCTTACAATACTGTCATACAGTATTAGTTTATTTTCTGTAAAACAGAGTAGAAACTTTGTCTACAGGCAATTTACAGGGTGTGCCAAAAAAACAAGCTAGCAGATTTTTCCCTGTAGCAACCGCAAATCTCAACCGATTTGAATGAATCCTTGTTTAAATGAAAGATAAATAAATTCTTAAAATATTGCTGAAATGTTCATTAATGTACTCTGCTTAGTTCCTGAGATATTGGCTCTCAAAATCAAAACAGTGATTTTGGCAGTGAACAAGAGAAATTTTTTTTATTATTCTGCACTTCGTAATAAAACGGATTCCTGCTACTGCTAAGGGCTCTTGGAGGCTTTACTGGTGACACAGAAACTCGGTTTACTTCAACACTAAAGTATCATTAGCCCCAGCAGTAGGAATCTGCTTTATTATGAAATGCAACGGAATCGCTCTTGTTCTTTGCCAAAATCTGTTTCGACTTAGAAGGCAAATATCTCAAGAACTAAGCACTGAATCTAAACAAATATTGCACCAATCTTTGAAGAGTTTATCAGTCTTTCATTCAAAAAAGAATTCATTGAAATCGGTTCAGATTTATGGTTGCAAAAGTAAAAAAATCTGCTGGGTTGTTCTTTATCACTCTTGTTCATTGCCAAAATCTCTGTTTTGACTTTGAGGGCAAATATCTCAGGAACTAAGCAGGCTGTCTTATGAGTCCTTGCCAAAAAAAGTCAGGGAGTCGGCGGCCGATGGAATTTTTTGACCCCCCATTTTTATTGGCTCATTTGAATTGCCCTATTATGAAAACCCCACAGCCGCGTCGGTTTCGCTCTGGCCGCACTCAAACCGGAGTAATGGTTTAAAGAAGGGGGCTGCGCCGGATCTCCCAGATTTGGCTCCTCCATGCTCTTTCAACTGCTGTCAAACTGGCAGCTTTCGAGATAGCACCTTGAAATTGGATACACTTATACAGATTTTCCCGCTCTTTCAAACGCAATAGAGAACAACTGAATACGATGAAAACTGCCAGATTCAGACGCGATTTATTAAAGTTCGGGGGACCCAAAATAGACGTGTCTTTCAATTGAAAGAAGTGCCTATGTGGCAACGAGCTCCAGAGCTGATATTTTCAACATAAGCTGACCATGTAAGGATGTATCAAAACCTACAGGCAAACCCACCGATTCGGCTTTGTTTGCGAGCTGTGCAGCTTTGAAGATGACCCTTTCGATCACGATTTTTAGGCATGACAAGCAAATGTAGATCAATTACTCTTTGTCGAAGGCACCTAGAGAGCTGTCACTTGCAGCTCATACTAAAACGAAGATGCTCTTTCAGAATATCAGCTTCATTTGCCTGTCCAGTTCTTCAGTCCCAAGTAATTTTCACATTTTCATGTGTATGCTGAATCTGACCGAATTTCCGGTACCATCTAACTAGGCTGGTCACTACTCCTGTAGTTTCTCGTTAATCAACCTGAAATTTATCGCGATTGTGCAGAATTTCCCGCTCTTTCAATTGATTCACTGGCCGCATCAATCGGATGCTCAGTTCAAATGTTATATCTGATTGTTTACAAATACGTTTTCTGCAGTGCAACCCTGGCTCGCATCATCGATTAACTTTGCTCAAAAGTGCAAGGCTTTGTCTACTTTTACAGAAAAGCTCAATAGATCTCGTACACCTATAATGTGCGCAATATGCAAGCCTAAGCGCTGCAGGATTTTGCCCCATGTTTTCTGGTGACTTCTTGCTAGAGCTGGTTATGCGTTGCGCCCTTGATGCTTAAAGTGCACAAGAAGCTGCAGTTAGCTATAAATTGCCATCGATTATGACATGTGTTATGGCGGTGGTAGAACTGGCACAGTAATGACTGGAGGTGGTAAGTCAGGCCATTGTCGTTACTCTTAGAGTAAAACGTTGCTAAGTGCTCTCATAAAGCGCAGTGCTAAAATCTGCTTTTGCAAGTTTTTTTTTTTTTTTTTTTTTTAAGTTTTATTACAACGCACATGTACACCGGATAACCAGTAAACAACCCTTGATGGGCCACATGCGAGGCAATCAACGGGGACGAACCCCTACTATGTGTCAAACGCGGGATGCATGGCAGGCAAGGTTGCTACCAATGCACCACAGACGCCGACAAGTAGTAGAAGCAAACTTCAGTAAAACTTTGTATGGGCAAAACTGGGCAAGAAACTGTGACAAAGAATTATACAAAAGCCTTTCCTGCTATGATCTTCTTACGCTTCTTTGCATAAAGCGCAACGTACCCAACCTCGTGTGGTTGGAGTTTTTTATGCATATCTCGGTCTTGAAGCTGTGTAAATGAATTGCCATGTTATATTATTTTTCTGCTATTTTTAACTCAGTTATGACTGAGTGTTTGAACGTTCGAAATATACTATGTAACAAAATAATACGCTTACAGTGCATTTACTTTTATCAATAAATTCTTGCTAGTATGGAGCCGCTAAATGTACTACAGCATGTAAATTTTATTCAACAAAATTTACTTAAAGGTAAAGCGGTTGTGGTCGTGCTATATAAGCTGGTGTCCTATTGGCGTTTTCTATAAGTGTAGACAAAGCCTTGCACTTTTGAGCAAAGTTAATCGATGATGTGTCCCAGGGTTGCACTGCAGAAAACGTATTTGTAAACAATCAGATATAACATTTGAACTGAGCATCCGATTGATGCGGCGAGTGAATCAATTGAAAGAGCGGAAATTCTGCACAATCGGGATACATTTCAGGTTGATTAACCAGAAACTACAGGAGTAGTGACCAGCCTAGTTAGATGGTACCGGAAACTCGGTCAGATTCAGCATACACATGAAAATGTGAAAATTACTTGGGACTGAAGAACTGGACAGGCAAATGAAGCTGATATTCTGAAAGAGCATGTCCGTTTTAGTATGGGTTGCAAGTGGCAGCTCTCTAGGTGGCTTCGACAAAGAGTAATTGATCTACATTTGCTTGTCATGCCTAAAAATCGTGATCAAAAGGGTCATCTTCAAAGCTGCAGAGCTCCCAAACAAAGCGGAATCGGTGGTTTTGCCTGTAGGTTTTGATACATCCTTACATGGTCAACTTAAGTTGAAAATATCAGCTCTGGAGCTCGTTGCCACATAGGCACTTCTTTCAATTGAAAGACACGTCTATTTCGGGTCCCCCGAACTTTAATAAATCGTGTCTGAATCTGGCAGTTTTCATCGTATTCAGTTGTTCTCTATTGCGTTTGAAAGAGCGGGAAAATCTGTATCAGTGTGTCCAATTTCAAGGTGCTATCTCGAAAGCTGCCAATTTGACAGCAGTTGAAAAAGCATGGAGGAGCCAAATCTGGGAGATCCGGCGCAGCCCCCTTCTTTAAACCATTACTCCGGTTTGAGTGCGGCCAGAGCGAAACCGACGCGGCTGTGGGGTTTTCATAATAGGGCAATTCAAATGAGCCAATAAAAATGGGGGGTCAAAAAATTCCATCGGCCGCCCCCATAAGGGAGCTTGCCTGACTTTTTTTGGCAAGCACTCTTAATAAACGTTACATCAATCTTTCAAGAATTTATTTATCTTTCATTTGAAAACGGATTCATTCAAATCGGTTGAGATTTGCGGTTGCTACAGCAAAAAAAATCTGCTGCGTTGTTTGTCGCAAAACTTTAAACAAACAAAACCATTGGCCAGATATTTTTCGTGAGTCATCTTGAAGATTGACAAACAAGCTCTAGACCTACTCTGAGATCTCCTCCTGGTCCGTTTCCGACTGGATTCTCTAATGGACGCACGGCTCGGTGTGGCCGGTTGTTTAACCGTCACCGCCGATGCCGTAACTGCCGTAGCGCTACTGAGTCTCGGCTTTCCGATCGGCCGTTTCGGCGGTTTCTCCTCTGCTTTTCGCTTTTTAGTAGCGGCAGTTGGCTCAGATTCTTCCAACGCCTCTGTTTTCTTGCCGGCGGCCCTGTTTGCTTTGGCAGACTTCAGCTCTTCTTTATCTTCGCTCTTTTTCTTGCGCCCACTTTCTTTCTTCTTCGTCGGCGCGATGACGCGCGAGCCGCGCGATTTGCGAGTGGCCACTGCCGCCTCGGCTGCGTCGTCCGCCACTGGGGCTTTGGGCTGGAAACGGAGAAAGCACATAAATGGTCAAAGTCAAAGTTTACTGGCATGTTCTTAATCTTAATCGGTTCGATTTACCCTACGAAGAAATGCTGCGCTTGTTAAAGTGGAAACCAATTTGTCGTGTTGTGGCGGAGCGAAAATGTGTCTTGTTGTACAAATACATTAACCAGGTTCGTTTTTTGCCTGAGGGAGTAGTCAACTTTCGTGAACCAATGCGTGCCTTGAGAAGTAGCCAGAATGTTTTAGTTCAGGTGCCACGATTTCGTCTTGTTCGTTCATGCAGAAGCTTTATTTGCGAGACATCAAAGTTGTGGAACCTGTTGGGAAGTTACTCTAGCTATTCGTTGGATGATTTTATTAATTTTGTCAAGTCTGAACGCTTTCTTGAATTTGCTCCGACCATGAATATTCGAAATGTGTAGTAGTATCTTGCTCTATTTTAATTTTAATGTTATGCTGGACAAGGGAATGTGCATAGTCTAGTCAAAGGATGTCGTATCTCCTGCTCTCTGCAGTTTCTTCATCCTGTTCGGTACATTATAGCATCTGTCGGAAAAACGTTATCAATCAATCAATCAATCAATCAATCAATCAATCAATCAATCAATCAATCAATCAATCAATCAATCAATCAATCAATGTTAAAACCTTACTTCACTATGCAGCGAAAAACAGGTTGCTACTACGGTACTGCATTTCGACAGTAAATTGAAGGCGTTTTATGGGTGCGTACGTAATGGTGTTTTCGCCCATTTTCGTTTATGGTACCACCACAGGTCCCGAATGTGGGGCTACCATTATGGTGTCACTACCCTAGGTACTGGTACCATGGTACCGGCAGCTCATATGGCGACAGAACCATAAACGGCGTTAAGTGCCTGATTAATGTATATCTGAGGCCAAATTCAGCGATTTCCCCACAAAATTTCCATACGTTTGGCGTCGTATTTCCCAATTATGGACGTTCTACTGTATATGCCCTAACCAGAAACACAAGTGCCCTGACTACGGTAGAGCAGAAACCGGCTGCGAACAAAAGCTCACCTTTTTCGCGCCGGTTTTCTTCGCACTCTTGGGCGTCGGTCGGTGTCTGGGCTTGCCGTTACCTTTGTCGGGCATAGCAACCGGTTCGACCAGCTGCTCTGTTGACGACTCTTGCACACCTTCTAAACAGACAGACTGCTTTTCTTTTCTTCGCATCAGTCTGTTGCTGCTACTGTCAGAAAACCCATACATGTAACAGGGGGTCTGGGGGGTCTACCCCCCCACCCGACTTAAGCCAGACCCCCCCGAGACGATTTCACCGACCCCCCTCCGATTTTTCTGGCAAGTAAATTTTCGAGCAAATTTTTGCAATTTTTTACAATTTCACACACAAAAATTGCCAAAATCGCCTGCAAAACAGCACTTTTTAGCTGTATTTCAGCCCAAATTTTAGCGTTTTTTGGCAATTTTTAGCCAAAAAATTGCGATTTTTTCGATTTTTGAGCGTTTTTTAGTGCCCACCCCTCCCCTAAAATTTTGGCTCAGACCGGCGCCAGACCCCCCAACCCCCCTCCCCCATCGACGGATGACCTGTTACATGTATGGAAAAACCTATACCCCATCCATACGTTTACTCCCTAGCTAGAAAGGCCCCACCCCCTCTTCCCCCCGAGACAGTTTAGGGATAGCTGCCCGACCCAAAAATACAAGTACTAGTAGTGGCTCCAGTACTAACAAACTGACTACAGAAATCACTAATTTTTGGCTTAAAGTTCGCTTGAAAAGCCTTTGGAAACCGAATTCGGCGTGTCCACTGCTGATAATTAAGAGAAATCGGTGTTTTGGAAGGCCTTTTTATCGCTCTTTTTGCTTATTTTAAGCTCTAAAACGCTATTTGGCAGCTTAGAGTAGCAATTTTTAGCCTCCTTACTGAGAAAAACGTGCTAAAAACCATTTCCAGCCGTTTTGGAGCTTTCTGAAATTTTGGACCCCCTTCTGGACGAACTCCCCTCGACCCCCCCCCACCTGAGGAAACCCCCTACCCCCTCCCCCACGTCGGCCCGGGCCTGTTACATTATAAGCCATCAGATCACACCGGGCCCGGAAAAAATCCGGAGGGGGTCTGGAGACCTGGGGGTCCCCCCAATTTTCTCCCTCCGGGAGGGGGGTCGAGGAGGGCGGTATGGCCGGCCAAGGCGGGTATGGGTAAACCCCTTACCCCATGTATGCATCACATCGAAAACAACAACCTACCACTAATCCCCAACCGAGTGCTGGTGGTGGGTCGGGGTTGAGGGGAGGGTTGCTCCTCCTCCTCCTCCTCCTGTCGGTGTCTCCGGTGTCTGGCCTGTTTGGTGACGCCGCTGTAGGCTTTCTCCTTCAGTTCCTTCCGTCTGTCCTTGACCGGACTGCGTTTGCCGGCCGTCGTCTGACTCGCGTAGCGCCGATTCATTTTCGACTCAAAGTCGTCACTCACACTGCAACGCACTTACATGTAACAGGTGTACCCACACAAACATGGGCTAGCATTTCGGCTGATGGGGGTAGAATTTTCAATTGCTGAGGGGTAAAACCCGGTCCCCTTCGGCCGATGATCTGTTACACCGGTATGGACTGAACTCATAGCCATACATGGGCCGGGGGGTAAGGGGGTATACCCCTCCCCCTCGGTCGGCCATACCCCCCCTCCCCCACCCACCCCCTCGGAAATTTTCGCTTATTTAAGGCAAAATAGGCGTTTTCCGGGAACCCCCCCCCCCCCCGAGGTCTCCAACCCCCCTTACCCCCCTCCGGATTTTTCCGGCCCATGTATGCTCATAGCTACAGAAGGACTGGGCCAAAACAGACCTCAAACCAAGAACAATAACCGTACCAAAGAAAATCTTTTCACTCGGTTTATGATTGATGATTTGAAATTATTTGAAAAAGGCCAGGCAAAACACTGCATTTGTGCCTTTCGACATTTTCACTCTAGAGTGGGTTTTTGAGCCAATTTAGGCTCCGCCCCATCCTGCCCGGTAAGATCTCCTTAAGAGAGTGTTAGTAGTAAATGATAGAGTAGGTTACGATTTGGCGAGAGCAGCCAGACTTTCGTTGCAGATGTTGAGAGCAGCCGAGGGCTCTCCTTCGCACAAACGACGCTTCTGCACCATGTACCGCTCGTGGATTATTGAGACGTGCTAAATTATACACCATACATATCATACACGTAACAAGTCATCCGCCGAAGGGGGGCTGAGCCCAAATTTAGAGAGGGGTTGGGCACTAAAAAACGCTAAAAAATCGCTAATTTGGGCTGAAATACAGCTAAAAAGTGCTTTTTTACAGGCGATTCCGGCAATTGTTGTGTCTGAAATTGTAAAAAATCGCAAAAATTTGCTCAAAAAATATTTGCCAGAAAAATCGAAGCGGGCTCTGACCTGAGTCGGCAAATGGACAAATTCCCTGACCCCTATGAACTGTGTGTTATTACGGACTGAAAACACGCCAGTATACACACGGCGCTGAGGGGCAAAACTTGAAAGGTAGCCAGCAACTGAATTATTTTAGTTTAAAAGTAAAAATGGTGGTACAGCAGGGTTAGAGCTACAGTGGGAAAATATCGAAATTATTAAAACATATTAATATAACTATGCATATATGTTTTTCGCCAATCAAACATATAAATAACACATATGTTTCTGAAAATTGAATGTGCACATATCTTCAAACATAAAACATATTTGTGTAAAAGACGCTTATTCACATAAATTTTGTCTTAATTTTCGATAATTCAAGCTTGAGATACTGAATTTCCTGTTTAAAACGGTTTGTAATAATTTAGATAGCATACTAAGAGTCAATAAGTTTAAGTGAAAGTTAGATTTTGGAAAAGTTTCCTGTCAAACAGTAACCAAAAGTCTGTAAATCATGAATTCCTATAGCAAAAATATGTACATGTTTCCAGAAACATATTGACCTCAAAACTTATAAATACAAAACATATTTGACATGCAAACATATTGAGAAACATAAACATATAAGTTTTCCCAAAAACAAACATATTTATGTTTTAAAACATATACATAAAACACATATGTTTCCCACAGTAGTTAGAGCTATATAAGTGCAATTTACTTGAGTGACCGCGTCTTTAGCAATTGCCTCCAATTCGTTGATCACCTCTGAGCCGGCCGCCTTTCGATTGGTGTTGGGCACATCCTCGCGGAATTCAAAGTTACGGGCGTACAATGGATTGTGCTAAACAGTTGTTCTTTACTAATACAGTCAGGCACTTAACGCCGTTTATGGTACCCCTGCCTTCGAATTGGTAACTGTGTCGGTACCATGTATGGTAGCCATACATGTAACAGCTCCGGGCCGACCTGGGGGGAGGGGGGTAGGGGGGGGGGGGTTTTCCTCAGGTGGGGGGTCGAGGGGGGGGTTTCGCCCAGGTGGGGGGTCCCAAATTTCAAAAAGCTCCAAAACGCCTAGAAATGCGTTTTTAGCACGTTTTTCTCAGTAAGGACGCTAAAAATCGCTATTTTAAGCTGCCAAATAGCGTTTTAAAGCTAAAAACAAGCAAAAAATGACAACAAGAGCTTCCAAAAACACCGATTTTTCTTAAATATCAGCAGTGGAAACGCCAAATTCGGTTTCCAAAGGCTTTTCAAGTGAATTTTAGGCTAAAAATTAGTGATTTCTGACCCAGTTTGTTAATACTGGAGCCACTACTAGTACTTGTATTTTTTGGTCAGGGGGAGGGGTCCCTTAAACTTTCTCGTGGGGGGGTGAGGGGGGCGGGGTTTGGCCTTTCCAGCGGGGGGGGGGGTTAACCCCCCCCCCAAACCCCCCCTAGTACATGTATGATGGTAGCACTTCAATCAGATTTCGCACCATATATGGTATGGTGCCGTCAGTACCATAAACGGCGTTAAGTGCCGGAGTTGTAAAATGACCTGTTACATGTAGTGCTGTTTGTTAGACTCTTTTTTTTAAAAAAGCTTTTTATTTTGAAGACCCGTTTCGAAAATTTATTTTATTCACAGCATGGAAATTTTGGGGGAAAATCGCTGAATTTAGCCTCAGATATACAGGGTGTGTAAAAAAAAAACAACCCAGCAGATTTTTTGCTGTAGCAACCGCAAATCTCAACCATTTTGAATGAATCCTGCTTTAAATGAAAGATAAATAAATTCTTGAACGACTGGTTTAGCTTTTATTAAGATGCGTTGCTTAGTTCCTGAGATAATTGCTTTCAAAATCAAAACAGAGATTTTGGCAGTGCACAACAGAGATTATAACAACCCAGCAGATTTTTTATTGTAGCAGCCGCAAATCTCAACCGATTTCAGTGAGTCCTATTTTATATGAAAGATAAATTAATTCTCGAAAGTTTGGTGAAGCTTTTATTAAGATATGATGCTTGGTTCCTGAGATATTTGCACTCAAAATTAAAACGGATTTTGGCTATGAACAAGAGCGATTTTTATTATTCTGTTGCACTTCATAATAAAACCGATTCCTACTGCTCAGGGCTAACGTAACGAGGTTTTTCTGGTGCCACACATGCTTGGTTACTTCATTTGTAAAAGTCTTGTTGCCCCTCAGCAGTAGGAATCCGTTTTGTTGTGAAGTGCAACGGAATCGCTCTTGTTCACTGCCAAAATCTCTGTTTTGAGTTTGAAGGAAAATATCTCAGGAACTGAGCATCGTATCTTAATAGGGCCTTCACCAGTCTTTCAAGAATTTATTTACCTTTCATTTAAAGCAGGATTCATTCAAATCGGTTGAGATTTGCGGTTGCTACAGCAAAAACTCTGCTGGGTTGTTTTTTTTTGACACACCCTGTACATTAGCAGTGCAGTTCTATCAATTTCTTGCCTATTCTAAGCCTAAAAATAGGTCTTGAAGGGCAGCAGCCACTCTGTGAGCAATGCTGCAGGTAGAATGTCGACTCTCAGGCTGTAACACTATGTTTGAACCAAAGTATCAGCTTTTGCATTTAAAGTTGCTTCTGATGCATCCTTGCATCTCCTACAAGCTATATTTCATGCTAGGAAAACATTTTGAAAAAAAAAAATTTCGAAATGAAAAATTTTCGTAAAAAAGCTTTTTTTTTGGCTTTCAACAAAAAGATTTTTTTACAACTCTACATGTATGGTTATCGGAGAATTATAAAATCGTTCGCGCGTTTCGCTTCACACTCAACCCAGTAGAACCAACCTCCTCGGTAAAGCCACAGACCAAGAAAGCGCCCTCTATTGTCAGTCTCTCCAGTGTGTAGAGAGCGTCCAAATGTCCGCTCTTTCGCAGTTCGTTCTTTAACACCGTCAACTCTCGTACTTGCTCCACTGTGGTACGGATCTACATAAATACTAGTCGGTCATCAATCATGGCATAAGACAATGTTTACTGGTAACATATTTACGCTGTGTAAGCGTACATGTAACAGGAAGTCTGCCCCCACCCCCATCCGACTTCGGCCAGAGCCCTGTCCGATTCTTCTGGCTAGGAAATGTTGGCGGTTTTTTAAATTTCTAAACTAAAACTAAAATTGCGCTTTTCAGCTGTACGTTAGCCCAATTTAGCGACGATATTGAGTCGAAAGATTGCGATTTTGATTTTGAGTGTCCAATTCCTCCCTAGAATTCGGGCTCAGACCCTCACCCCCGGCCGGCCGGCGTCAGATCCTCCAACCCCCTAGCCGTTCGGCGGATCACCTGTTAGTTGTGTGTAAGTAAAGTGTAGGAAAGGTACCCTAGTTCTGAACTTGACCACTTGTAGGTAGTAGAGAGAGTATAGAAGGTAGAGAGCTCCCACTCTTCGCTGCAACTCAAACGGCTCGGCTCTGAGTGGGGCACACACTGCCAACGTCATCGATAGAATGCGCTCGGCAAACTGCAACCGACACTTACAGTCGGTCAGTAGCATACATGTAACAGGGCCGGGCCGACCTGGGGTAAGGGGGGGGGTTTCCTCAGGTGGGGGTCGCAAATTTCGGAAAGCTCCAAAACGCCTAGAAATGCGTTTTTAGCACGTTTTTTTCAGTAAGGACGCTAAAAATCGCTATTTTAAGCTGCCAAATAGCGCTTTGAAGCTAAAAACAAGCAAAAAATGACAAAAAGAGCTTCCAAAAACAGCGATTGCTCTTACATATCAGCAGTGGAAACGCCAAATTCGGTTTCCAAAGGCTTTTCAAGTGAATTTTAAGCTAAAAATTAGTGATTTCTGACCCAGTTTGTTAATACTGGAGCCACTACTAGTACTTGTATTTTTTGGTCGGGGGGGGGGGGTCTCCTTAACCTGTCTCGGGGGGGAGTGAGCGGGGGGGGGGGGTTGGCCTTTCCAGCAGGGGGGTTACCCCGCAAACGCCCCCTAGTACATGTATGATCAGTAGTACTGTTGCTAAGTTAATTATACTCATAATTTCAAATATATTTCTTAGAAATTTACTAATACAAGTAAATTGTTTGGCAAGTAAATTATAATTAAATTATATTTCAAATAAATTTACTTGGCAATAGTAATCAGTGGAGACAATCAGACACTTAACGTTGTTTAGGGTACCGACACCATAAATATGGTACCGCACCCATGGCCATACGTAGGGGTACCATATATGGTACCATTACAGTCGCCGAATGTGGGAGCACCATATAAGGTACCGGTACCATATGGTGCCACTACCATAGGGAGCGACAGACATTGGCAAAGGGGGGGGGGCTGAGGGGGTTGGCCCTCCCGCAGGCTCTGACCTACCCCCCTCAGCTGGTCGCTACCCCCTCAGGAATTTTTTGGAAGAATTTTGTATAGAAAATTATGTTAAAAATATGCCTGGATTAGGTGTAAATGAGCTCAGAACAGGTTATTTTAACTAACTTTAATGAAAAATAAGCTAAAAAACCTTGATTTTAGTCAAAAATCGGACTTTTTAGCTTACCACCCCCCTCAGGAATTGAAAATTATACCCCCCTCAGCCGAAATGCTAGCCCATGTCTGGGTACCGGTATCATACATGGTGTCGGTACCATAAACGGCGTTAAGTGCCTGATTGAGAGCCCACCTGTACTAGTTACTTCCTTACAGCTAGAAAGGTCGAGCCCAACAAACACCAGAACAAGTTCCAACACTAAGACACTGGCTCAGAAATCGCTATTTTCTAGCTTAAAATTCGCCTGAAAAGCCTTTGGAAGCCGAATTTTGTCTTTCACCTGCTGATATTTTAAAGGCAAATCGGTGTTTTCAGAAGGGGTTTTTGTGATTTTTTGGCGTTTGAAGCTTTTTGAAATTATTCGACCGTTCTCTCGGTGAAAACCCCTTCAACATCTGCCGAAAAAACTGCCACAGAAAGGAAAAGGAAAGATTGAAAGAGCTGAGGAAGGAAATGGTGGTTGGCCGGGAGGGAAGGCGATTCAAAATCCGATGGCCAAAAGAAAGAGAAAACAGAAAATAAAGTCCGATGAATAAAGGAAAAAAAGCGAATAGAGTACAGAGTGGATACTTCTCTGAGCTCCGCTTCAGTCTGTCGGCCGGTGAATATCTGGGAGAAGCCCATATCCTTGAAACAATCTGCGAACTTGTCAAAGCGCAACGAGTCCTTTTTCTTGAACCGTTGCAACAAATGGTCCAAGTCGGTTCGGAACCCGGCTGCCACCGGCAACACCTTACTACCAAGACCCTTCATTCTAAAATGCAGTAATAAGGTAAAGTCAGAAATAGGGACGGAACCGGTATAGATAACGTATAGCATTTTTGAAACGCAAATACCGTATTAACGCTTAACGCTCACTTAGGCACCACCTGCCCCGAACGTGAGCCGCTACCCGAGGTACCGGTACCATATGGTGTCGGTCGGTACCATAAACGGCGTTAAGATGCATTTTGCGAGAAAGTCAGCTTTGAGGGGGCAAGCAGGGCCATCTCACAGATCTGGCTGATATTTATATCTATTAAAATAGAGCACAGTCGAAGACCAACGGTGCATGCCCGGCCACCAGCAACCCCCTAGAACCGGAGCTACACCCCCTCAAAGTTGGGTCGGCAGCAATTTTCGTGCTCATTTTAATAGCTCTGACACCCTCCATTCAAACGATCACCCTTCATTCGTTTCTTAAGCTAGGATCCCGAATCGCATATGGTTTTGTAGCTGGCCCAATGGCCTTTCATTTTCTGGTACTCCCGTTTCCAGATCATAGCTGGTTACCGAGATATTCTCCGAAAACTGCGAAATTTCCACAAAATGCCACTCCGTTTTTTTTCGAAAAATCTTTATAACTTTTTGTGCAAAGGCCCTGCCAAGCTAATGTTTTAACAAAAGTTAGGCATGAGTTGGCCAAACAAAATGACCGCCCCAAAGTGTGCGGTTAGGGGGGGGGAGGGGGGTGTTTTGGCCTCTCAAAGGTGTTCGAAAAAAATTTTTTTCTGCAAAGCTTAGTTGTTAGCGTACTGTTATATGCAGTTTTGTGTGCTGAGTTCGAAAATGCATTCAGTTTAGCTAGACTAGTTCTGGATCGGGAGAAATTGGCGTCCAAAGTTGAGACCAACCCTTTTTCTTGACTGGCACTACTCGCTAGTATGACCGTTAACCGCGGCGCAATGCAGTTTTTCTTATGTAATTTTTTCTGCTGATTCCGAAAATAACTTTATTTTTGCTCTACGTTGCCAACTTTTGAAGATATCGGCATTTTTATGATTTGGGAACAAAACGGCTGCATTTGCTATAACATGCTCGTTTGAAAGGTGACTCAATTCAGTCGCATCTAGGGTATAGATGCTAGGTATAGAATATAGCCATAAAAGTTTATCCTGCCTAATGCAGTTTTTGCCGCTGATTACGAAAATGACATCTGTTTTTCAATCTGACTGCTCCTGAGCTACTTATGTAACTTTTATGCCCTGGTACTCAGACAATAAGTTATCTGTTAAATCTGGACGTAATATGGTATCTATCTGGTGCAGTTTTCTCCGCTAATTCAGAATATTATCATATTTTTGCGCTACGGCCACTCTGTCGCAAGTTATGGACCTCGAAAGTTTCATTAAGAAACATGCCGTGAGAAGCTGTAATCCTAAAATAAATGTTCAGCATTCGTGCATTTCTGAAATGAACCTTTTGTCAGTCAATAGTGTACCCGACCTATTTTGACCCGCTGAGTTCAAAAATGGCGTTTGTTTTAATCTATAGTTACTCGTTTTGGAGATACATGAATATTAATGCAAATTTTGTTTGATCAGTAATATCTCAAAATTGAACAGCAGTAGAGAAAAACAAACGCCATTTTTGAACTCAGCGGGTCAAAATAGGTCGGGTACACTATTGACTGACAAAAGGTTCATTTCAGAAATGCATGAATACTGAGCATTTATTTTAGGATTACGGCTTCTCACGGCATGTTTCTTAATGAAACTTTGGAGGTCCATAACTTGCGATAGAGTGGCCGTAGCGCAAAAATATGATAATATTCTGAATCAGCGGAGGAAACTGCACCAGATAGATACCATATTATGACCAGATTTGACAGATAACTTATTGTCTGAGTACCAGGGCATAAAAGTTACATAAGTAGCTCAGGAGCAGTCAGATTGAAAAACAGATGTCATTTTCGTAATCAGCGGCAAAAACTGCATTAGGTGATATAAATTTTTATGGCTCTGTACCCTAGATGCGACTGAATTGAGTCACCTTTCAAACGAGCATGTTATAGCAAGTGCAGCCGTTTTGTTCCCAAATCATAAAAATGCCGATATCTTCAAAAGTGGGCAACGTAGAGCAAAAATAAGGTTATTTTCGGAATCAGCAGCAAAAATTACATAAGAAAAACTGCATTGCGCCGCGGTTAACGGTCATACTAGCGAGTAGTGCCAGTCAAGAAAAAGGGTTGGTCTCAACTTTGGACGCCAATTTCTCACGATCCAGAGCGAATCTAGCTAAACTGAATGCATTTTCGAACTCAGCACACAAAACTGCATATAACAGTACGCTAACAACTAAGCTTTGCAGAAAAAAATTTTTTTCGAACACCTTTGAGAGGCCAAAACACCCCCCCCCTCCCCCCCTAACCGCACACTTTGGGGCGCTCATTTTGTTTGGCCAACTCATGCCTAACTTTTGTTAAAACATTAGCTTGGCAGGGCCTTTGCACAAAAAGTTATAAAGATTTTTCGAAAAAAAACGGAGTGGCATTTTGTGGAAATTTCGCAGTTTTCGGAGAATATCTCGGTAACCAGCTATGATCTGGAAACGGGAGTACCAGAAAATGAAAGGCCATTGGGCCAGCTACAAAACCATATGCGATTCGGGATCCTAGCTTAAGAAACGAATGAAGGGTGATCGTTTGAATGGAGGGTGTCAGAGCTATTAAAATGAGCCCGAAAATTGCTGCCGACCCAACTTTGAGGGGGTGTAGCTCCGGTTCTAGGGGGTTGCTGGTGGCCGGGCATGCACCGTTGGTCTTCGACTGTGCTCTATTTTAATAGATATAAATATCAGCCAGATCCGTGAGATGGCCCTGCTTGCCCCCTCTCTTCGGCACCAAAGCTGACTTTCTCGCAAAATGCATCTTAAGTGCCTGACTGTATTACAGTGGTGCCTCGTTATATGACCACATCGCGACAAGGCCCCAATGGCCATATTAACAAATCATAACTAACTAAGTTTTCCATTGTAGGCGAAAGAATACGTACACCAGTTAGCTGGCCATATAATCGAGGGAACCATTATTAAGGAGGGCCATATTAACGAGGTACGACTGTACCGGAGAGTGCTGCATTGGGTACCCGGGTACACTAACCAGCACTTAGCATTTTCCGCAGCAAAAATGAGATCCTGTTAGTGTACCCGGTACACTAACTGGCACTTAGCCAAATCACGTTGAACTGCTATTTCTACGATTTCTGAACAAAAATGCAATTTTTAAATCCAGATTACTGTTTCTGCCATATGAATGACTAAGCTTGACCAAAGCTTTCATTCCTGTGTAGTTTCTGTAAGTAAATAAGATTGAAAATCCACCAAAGATACGTAAACCTGCTTTAAAACTACAGTAATGTGGGAAATGTTCGACACCCGTGACATAAAACCTGTCTCCAAATAGTGTACCCCGGGTACACAATCCGGCACTAAGTGCCAGTTAGTGTACCCCGGGCACGCTATCTGGAGGGGTACCCTATGCAGCACTCTCCGGTACGTAGTATGCTGTAATGAACCAGAAACTGACGCCAAGTGAGGATACTTAGAGGTCGAGATGAACAAATTCGTGAACGTAAATTCCCAATCCGTACCTACACAAAATACGACGCTACAGTAGGTTTATAAAGCGACTGTAGCAGAGAATAACGTGCAACAGAAATTGTTGCAAGCTATAACCGTTACAATTTCATCAAAAGTCGTGCAAGCCCCTCTTTAACGATCGATTGACAAAATCGAAAATCAAAGAAGTTTAGTCTGATGATGCAAAAATTCAACTAAAAGACAACCTCGAATGAGTTAAACGTTTTCTTTGACGTTTTTGAAAACAAGAAAAAATGAAATTCACTTGAAAAAAGAATAGAACAAATCAGTTAAAGAGCTCCAATTAATTAGGATATAATTTGCCCGAAGAAGCCTTGATAAAAATACAGTGACTTTTCATCGAACAAATGAATGATTCGGTTCAGTCTTTAAAAACTATACGGTATAAAAATTGCGTATACCGGTCCCATTCCCAGTCAGAAAGGAGTAAGAACAAAGTTCGTGCCGTTCTAGCGATCCAAAATCCCCTAACAAAAGCAAAAAATTCCATTGACATTTTCAAAAATTCTTCTCACTAAATCTGAACTTTCTTCCCCGAAAACTGATGCTATGCTACACTTGCTATCACTTGTTACCGCCAAAAAGGGGCGAGAAGATCTTCTAAAAATGTTTTTCAAAAGCATTCTAAGCAAATCAACTAACAGTTTTAGTACAGGGTGTCTCAAAAAAATGATCACATTTCGTCTTACTGCCATTTCCGCAAATTTTGACCAAATAGGCTGAAATTTGGACCTTACGTGCCAAAATTCGGGGAATTTTATGTGTTAAAGTTTGGTGCACTAGGCTTGACTCATTCCCGAGAAATTTCAAAAAAGCGAAATTTGGTAATTTCATTAGTGAAAGCCGGTCACCGAAAAAATGATCACATTTCTTTTTACTGCCATTTCCGCAAATGTTGACCAAATAGGCTGAAATTTGGACTATAGGTGGTACAATTCGGGGAATATTATGTGTTAACGTTTGGTGCACTAGGCTTGACTCAGTCCCGAGAAATTTCAAAAAAAAGTGAAATTTGGTAATTTCAATAGTGAAAGCCGGTCACGAAAAATGGAAACATTTCCTTTTCCTGTATCTTTTCTAATTTTTATCGGAATTGGATGAAATTTGGAGTGTAAACGCAGAAGCTCAGGGTAATTCATGTGTAAAAAGATGACGCATGAACTCCAACGTTATCGTTAGAGTTTAGGCGATAATGTAATGTAACATTTTTTCGGTGACCGGCTTTCGCTATTGAAATTACCAAATTTCACTTTTTTTGAAATTTCTCGAGAATTAGTCAAGCCTAGTGCACCAAACTTTAACACATAAAATTTCCCGAATTTTGGCATTTATGATCCAAATTTCAGCCTATTTGATCAAAATTTACGGAAATGGCAGTGAAAAGAAATGTTTCCATTTTTTCGGTGACTGGCTTTCACTATTGAAATTACCAAATTTCACTTTTTCTGAAATTTCTCGGAAATGAGTCAAGCCTAGTGCACCAAACGTTAACACATAAAATTCCCCGAATTTTGGCACCTATAGTCCAAATTTCAGCCTCTTTGGTCAAAATTTGCGGAAATGGCAGTAAAAAGAAAAGTGATCATTTTTTGAGACACCCTGTAGTTTGATGAGGTCTGATTGGGCTACTGCCCACCAAAACCAAAGTTATGAAAAATTAGTCTTCAAAAATGCACTGACATCGACTAAATTATTGGCAGTATTCATTGCTGCTCCATTTCTACGACCTACTGAATGCACACTTTTATGGAGTTAAGCCCAAAATTTCGCTGACAATCTCCCGACTTCCCCCAATCAATTTTTTAATCCCCTCCTGACATCCCCGACCGGCACAAACCCATAATAATCTCTCCATGCCTTGTCTGCGAACACTTACAGCCACACCAACACTGCTTATTATAAACCAAAGGTAGTAGACAATTTTCTTGCCGAGGCGAGCGAGGGGTGTCACGCCGGAACAATCATGTCCTTCAAAACATTAAAGAGAAAAGCCAATTCTATTCGCGTGGTTAGACAGTCAGGTCAACTAAACCTTATATTGATACAATCCTTTTAACGCTTATGTCTCCATATAAGGCATAGAAGACCCCATGTTAGCCATAGATGGATACTTAGCTTTAGAAGGCTGCTTAGCCATAGAACGCTCCATAGCTGTGTATTGCTACGACTCCATGGCTATGAAGCGTTCTATGGCTAAGGAGCTCTCTAAAGCTAAGTATCCATCAATGGCTAACATGGGGTCTTCTATGCCTTATATGGAGACATAAGCGTTAAAAGGATTGCATCAAAATAAGACTTAGTTTACTTGACTGTTAGAGAAGCAACAATCAATCAAAGTATATACAGCAATGCAGTACAGACGAAGGGAACAGCAAAATCACAAGTGTATGTTGGAGGGGTCTTCTACAACGAAAATCAGTGGACTCTCGCTACGCCGCAGCACTTCGTAGGTGGCCGCCGGCTCCTCCTCCTCTTGCTCTGGCTCATTGGCCGGTTCCGGCTGATACTCCACCTCATGCTTGTACGGGTAAGTGGGAGCTTTCTGAAACGCTACGCTATTACAGTCAAGCAATTAACGCCATATATGCTACCGGTCAGACATGGGCTAGCATATCGGCTGAGGGGGGCATACATGTAACAGCTCCGGGCCGACCTGGGGCATACATGGGCCGGGGGGTATACCCCCCTCGGTCGGTCATACCCCCCTCGACCGGCCACCCCCTCCCGGAGGGAGGAAATTTCGCTTATTTAAGGCAAAATAGGCGTTTTTTGGCCTTTTTTCGGGGAGGGGACCCCCCACCCACCGAGGTCTCCAACCCCCCTACCCCCTCCGGATTTTTCCGGCCCATGTATGACCTGGGGGAGGGGGTAGGGGGGTTTCATCAGGTGGGGGGGTTGAGGGGGGTTTCGCCCAGAGGGGGGTCCCAAATTTCAAAAAGCTCCAAAACGCCTGGAAATGCGTTTTTAGCACGTTTATTTTCGGCAAGGACGCTAAAAATCACTTAAGCTGCCAAATAGCGTTTTCGAACTAAAAACAAGCAAAAAATGACAAAAAGGCTTCCAAAAACACCGATTTCTGTTAAATATCAGCAGTGGAAACGCCAAATTCGGTTTTCAAAGGCTTTTCAAGCGAATTTTAGGCTAAAAATTAGTCATTTCTAAGCCAGTTTGTTAGTACTGGGAGCCGCTACTAGTACTTGTATTTTTGGGTCGGGGGGGGGGTCGAGGATTAAGAGCGTTTTCCAGTACTTGAAACAGACGGAGCAGGTATTTTAATTGCATTTTCATGCTTAATGCGTGCTAAATTGCATTTGAATTTTGTGTTTTTCTAGTAGCGTCCAGCCGACACTACTTGCCTGAGCCTAACCGAATCAACGCACCCGCTTGATGGGCGGTTCATAGTCCTCGTGCAGGAGGGAGCGTTTCATGGCGTACTTCAATTTGGCCGGCAGTTCCACCCCTGCCTCGGCCAACATCCGTTTCACTTCTAAACAGACACACCACTTCACTGCCTCCACTTCAGTAGCAAATAGGGATGGGGCATTTTCTTCCAAGTTTCACAGTCAGGCACTTAACGCCGTTTATGCTACCGACACCATATATGGTACCCTCACGTTCGGCGACTGTGGTGCTACCATATAAGGTACCGGCACCGTCGTATGTAGTGGCGCTTGAGCCATAAACTAAAATAAGCTATTCTGAGCTCATTTACACCTAATCCAGCCATATTTTTATTACAATTTTCTATAGAAAATTCTTCCAAAAAAATTCCTGAGGGGGGTAGCGGCTGGCTGAGGGGGAGGTCAGAGCCTGATTGGGGGACCAATCCCACCTCAGTCCCCCCTTTTGCCCATGTCTGGCCCTAGGTGCAAAACCGTATATGGTACGAAATCTGAACAGAGTGGTACCATTATGGTACCGGTACAAAACGAAAGTAGGGGTATGGCACCAGACATGGGCTAGCATTTCGGCTGATGGGGGGTAGAATTTTCAATTCCTGAGGGCGGGCTGATGGGGGGTAGGAGCGCCTGATGGGGGGCTGAGGGGTGGTAAGCCAAATAGTCCGATTTTTGGCGAAAATCAGGGTTTTTGGCTTATTTTTCATTAAAATAAGTTAAAATTAGCTATTCTGAGCTCATTTACGCCTATTCCAGGCATATTTTTATCATAATTTTCTATACAAAATTCTTCCCAAAAAATTCCTGATGGGGGTAGCGGCCGGCTGATGGGGGGTAGATCAGAGCCTGATGGGCGGCCAACCCCCCCTCAGCCCCCCTTTGCCCATGTCTGTATGGCACCACTACCCTAGGTACCGGTATGGTACCGGCACCTTATATGGTGTCGGTACCATAAACGGCATAAAGTAACTGACTGTTTCCAAGTAAAAAAATAAGAACTAAAATAATCGATTCGATAGTTATCTTTTAGAGGTGATTTTCTGTTTCACACCAATTCTTGAATGAATTTTGCAAAATATCCGGCAGTGCGACTGAGATTCTCTTCCAATACTCGCTCTAGAAACCTGTCGGTAGTGCCGAATTTTATGCCATGAGTAGAATTTACGACAGTCGTCACGATTTATATTATATTACAGTGGTGCCTCGTTAACATGGCCACATCGGGACAAGGCCCAAATGGCCATATTATCGAAATAGCCATATTAACAGATCATATTATTATGAACATATTATTTATTAAATCACTATGTTTTCCATTGTAAGCCAAAGAATAGGTACACCAGCTAGCTGGCCATATAATCTAGGGAACCGTTTCTCGCTTTGGAGCTTAATATAAAGCATCCAAAATGCAACGCGCTATTTTATACCGATCCCTCCCATCAGTAGCAAAGAATATTAGGCACCTCCTTGTTTGTCGAAGCCTTCCAAATACAGTTTAGCCTTTTCCGATCGGCATATATGACGGCTGGCAGCCGCTGAAATAGTAAGACAGCTACTAATTAAATTAAAACATGTAGTACAGCCTGACACCTAACGCCGTTTACGCTACTGACACCATATATGGCACCGGTACCTAGGCTAGTGGCACCACATGCTACCATATACGGTACCAGCTACCGGTACTCCACGTTGCGGGACTGTGGTGGTACCAGACAGCACCCCTATCCATGGCCATGGGTTCCTGGGACCGGTATACGGTATTTTCGGCTATACGGTATACAGTATTTTTATGCCGTACATACATGTAACAGGGGGTCTGCCCCCCGACTTAGGCCAGATCCCCTCAGATGGCCCCCCCGAGACGATTTCGCCGACCCCCCCTCCGATTTTTCTGGCAAGTAAATTTTTGAGCAAATTTTTGCAATTTTTTAGAATTTCAGACACAAAAATTGCCAAAATCGCCTGCAAAACAGCACTTTTTAGCTGTATTTCAGCCCAAAATTGCGATTTTTTCGATTTTTGAGCGTTTTTTAGTGCCCTACCCCCTCCCAAAATTTGGCTCAGACCCCACCCAGCCGGCGCCAGACCCCCCAACCCCCTCCCCCTATCGGCGGATGACCTGTTACATGTATGATGCCGTATAATAGAGTATAGTTGTTAAAACTGAATCAGCAAGATTTTTTCAGTAAATTCATGTAATTTTCGCCCGCTTAATAGGTGGTAGTACTGTTTTTTGGTTTCGTTAGCTATGTTATCGGCTAGAAAAACACAAAAATCTTCCTTCCTCTATGGCAGTTTTTTGACTTGCTATAAATGGAAAATATATGATATTACAAGATGCTGAGAAACCTGCAATTTTGCTTCTGAACAAAAACAACGTATTTCTGGTTGCATTTCACTGACTTGAAGTGAAGCAAATCTGTCCGACCAAAATACAGTTTGTATTTACAATAGGCATAATTCAAACTAAATTCAATAGATTGTCGGCTCAGATTCAAATCTTCAAAAAAACAGACAGTGCTACTTACTAGTAGGTAGACAAAACAGATCACAATAAAAAATAGCCGTCTTTTTCACAGGAAAGGCAGAGCACAAAAAATAATTTATGTTTTTCACCAGAACTGGGCGAACTATCCATAGCGTAACCGGGGGCCTCAAAGCGTTTGCAGCATTATACGGTATCAAAAATGCTATTCGGTTACGGTATTTTTATACCGCTTCCATCCCTAGCGCCGGTACCATACATGATACGAAATCTGAACAGAGTGGTACAATGGTGCTGGCACAGTTGTTAAAAAATTTTCATTTTGAAGGCCAAAAATTTTTGCTTTCTTTTTTAAAAATTTAAAAAAAAATTTTTTTTTTGAAAATCGTCTGAAGTGGGTCCAGCATGCTAGTACAGATACTTACAACAAATTTTCCACTTTTGCACCTTAAGTCAGTTGAGAAACCTGTTCGGAAACGACAATACAGCTCTAAACACTGCCTGTAACTGCATAATTTCACCGAAAATTGTCTTTAGGTGAATCCTAAGGAAGGATTTCTTACGCAGTCGCTGTTAGGCTCAATGCAAAACAAGTATTACGCAGGTTGCTGGAAAAAATGTTGGCTGCTTCCAAAGAATTTACAAAAATTGCATGTATGTACGTGAATTTTCCCACTTTTCCCTTAATTTGCATATTGATTTTTCAAAAAAAAAATTTTTTGAGCCTTCAAAAAAAAGCTTTTTTTAAAAAAATAAAGTCTTTTTTTAAATTTTTGACCCTAACAACTGTGAGTGCTGGTATCGGTACCAATGAGCAGGTAGGGGTACCATCATCATACATGTGCATGGTCGGCGGCTCAGGGGGGAACGGCGAGATCTCCGTGCGTAGTTGCCTGAATATAGGTGCAAATTTTCGGTGGGAAATTCAAATTTTGGCGGGAAATTTAAATTTGTGCCCAACAATTTGTCGAAAAATTCGAAATTTTCGGATAAATTTCAAAAATTTGCGGTAGAAATCAAATTTTTGACAAAAAAATTGCCAAAAAGCCAGTTTTCTAACAGAAAGTTTGTAAAAAAATCCAAAATTTCCAGGAAAATTTGAAAAATTTGGGGTTTGGTGCGTAGTTGCCTGGAGGAAGGGTGCGTAGTTGCGTAGTTGCCAAAATTGATTTCTAGGGCTTAAAAACGCATCTGGAGGCTTTCTAGCAGCCTCTAGCAACGTTTGGTAGACTTTAATTTTCGTCCCCCCCCTGGGACCCCCCCATGCACATGTATGACCATCATGCCCCGAACGTGGGAGTACCACAGTACCGGCAGACATGGGCTAGCATTCAAGCTGATGGGGCGTACAATTTTCAATTCCTGAGGGGGGTAGGAGGAGCGCCTGAGTGAGGGCTGAGGGGTGAAAGTCCGATTTGTGGCTAAAAACAAGGTTTTTTGGCTTATTTTTCATTAAAATAACTTAAAATAAGCTATTCTCAGCTCATTTGCATCTAATCCAGGCATATTTTTATCATAATTTTCTATACAATATTGTTCCAAAAAATTCCTGGGGGGCGTAGCGGCCGGCTGAGGGGGCCAACCCCCCCCCCTTTGCCCATGTCTGAGTACCGGTATGTAAACGGCGTTAGTGTAGTAGATGTAGGTAAGAATAGTTACCAGTGATCAGGTTGTCCAGCGGCTTGTTGATCACTTGTCTAACTATAAACTCCAGTACAGCTCCGGTTTTGCTGCTGGGCACGCCCATAAACCAAAGCAGCAACAGACACTTCTTACACTCCTCCGAATACTGCACGCCTGTGCGTGTCCGCACCAGCTCAGGCCCTTTCTGAAATCAGTCAGCAGCTGAAATGCCTAGATCACCGTCAGGTTTCTGCAAACCTAACTTTCGAGCACCCCCTCCTATTTGGTTTATGATATTTTAGCAATCTGTCTTTGACATATTTTCTTGTTAAAAGAACACTGATTAATGCTTACGCCATCAAGTGACTCCAGCCTCACGTCTAACGTTATAGAGAAGCAAGTTCTTGCCCAAGGTATATCCTAATCTGCGCAAGTTTCGCTCTGAACACTAATTTGCGCAACAGATAAAATCAGATTCCTTCAAAACTGGGATGATAAGCTAAGCACATAAATCGATTCTAGAGTCTTCAACGGCTCTAACAATACTTTGGTTACTGTTCTAGCTCAAAAGTTTGCAGTGTTATGACCGATCCAAGTTGACTAAAATGCCAAAAATGGCCCATTTGACCATCAACTTTGACCGGCCATAACACTGCAACCTTTTGAGCTAGAACAGTAACCAAAGTATTATTAGAGTCGTTGAAGACTGTAGAATCGATTTATGTGCTTATCTTATCATCCCAGTTTTGAAGGAAGCTGATTTTTGCTGTTGCGCAAATTAGTATTCAGAGCGAAACTTGCGCAGATTATGATATACCTTGGGCAGAACTTGCTTCTCTATAACCTTAGACGTGAGACTGGAGTCACTTGATGGCGTAAGCATTAATCAGTGTTCTTTTAACAAGCAAAGACGTCAAAGACAGATTGCTAAAATATCATACCAAATAGGTGGTGCTCGAAAATTAGGTTTGCAGTAACCTGACGGTGTTCTAGGTGACAGAAATGAATTCAGCATCTAAAATTACCCCAGGAGTTACATTTTGAGCAACATCTGAAGAGACCCACAGTAGCTGCTCCAATCAGACAAAATTTTGCAAAAAACAATTAAAATGAAAATAACTGGAAAACGCGACTACATAGCGCCAAACGGACTGCAAAAATGGATTCTATGGACCAAAATTAAGTTTGACTCGTGAATATGAGCCGGTTTTCAGGCCGTTTATACCGTTTGGGTCAAATTTGAAAAATGTTGGGCAATTTTCCATAGTAAAACGGATCGCAGACAATTTTTTGACTCGCACACCCTTCCGAAAAACGCGTTCTACCCGAAAACTAATTTGAAAATCCCCAAACATGTATATATCAGCGAACTCGCAATTGCACGAAGAATAAGAATCTGGAGTCCGCTTGTCGATTTGACCCTTCTATAAAAACTTGATTTTGCCGAAAATTGGTTTTTCCCGTAAAACATATACAACACTGCGTGGAACCTTTGATTTGACGTTCGCATCTTGTAGCACTTGTAATTTGCTATCGATTCATATAAAAAAGCTGGGGGTCTTGAAGAAAGTTTTTGAGAAAATCGCTTTTTTCCGCCACCGCCAATCATTTTGGCATGGACTTTAGTAGTGGCTCCAGTACTAACAAACTGGCTCAGAAATCACTAATTTTTAGCCTAATATTCGCTTGAAAAGCCTTGGGAAACCGAATTTGGCGTTTGCACTGCTGATATTTAAGAGAAATCGGTGTTTTTGGAAGATCGTTTTGTCATTTTTTGCTTGTTTTTAGCAACAAAACGCTAGTTGCAGCTTAAAATTGTGATTTTTAACGTCCTTACTTAACAAAAACTTGCTAAAACAGATTTCCAGGCGTTTTGAAGCTTTTTGAAATTTGAGACCCCGCTCTGGGCGAAACCCCCCTCGACCCCCACCTGAGGAACCCCCCCTACGCCCCTCGTCCAGGTCGGCCCGGAGCTGTTACATGTATGCTTGTTGGCGTATCGAACGGCTCAAACAGGCCAACAGAAATTTGGTTAGAGCTACACAGCGTCGACTGCCAAATGTAAAAAGACTGTCTATTTAGCATACATGTAACAGGGGGGGTCTGGGGGGGTCTGCCCCCCACCCGACTTAGGCCAGACCCCCCCCCCCCCGGGGCCCCCCCCCCCCCCCCCGAGACGATTTCACCGACCCCCCCCCCCCTCCGATTTTTCTGGCAAGTAATTTTTCGAGCAAATTTTTGCAATTTTTTACACTTTCACACACAAAAATTGCCAAAATCGCCTGCAAAACAGCACTTTTCAGCTGTATTTCAGCCCAAATTAGCGATTTTTGGCGATTTTTAGGCCAAAAATTGCGATTTTTTTCGATTTTTGAGCGTTTTTTAGTGCCCACCCCCCTCCCCCAAAATTTTGGCTCAGACCCCCCCCCGGCCGGCGCCAGACCTGTTACATGTATGCTATTTAGGTAAATTTGACAAAGCTTTTTTTGTAGACGCTTCAAAAAAAATTCAGTAAGTTCTTCAAAGGAGCCGACCGAGTTTATTATTTAAATTATAAAATTCAAACCTCCCCAGTTTCCACTTCGCCTTTCAGCTGAGCGGCTTCGTTTTCCAGTTCGAGCACCCTTCGACCGAGTTGCGGCCGCATTTCGTGTAGTCTTTTCGTTTCTGCTTTGAACTCTTTAATTTTGGTTTGCTAAAAATAGTTAGTACATAGGATGCAGCCCAGCGCCCTACCCCCTCCAGAGGTGGGCACCCCCTCTGCCCCGAGACGATTTTCCATCCCTTTTTCATTTTAGGCAAGTTTGGGCCCGATTTACTGAATTTTTAACTCGAAAATTGAAACAGCAATTTTCAGCTGTACCTCAGCCCATACTCATACATGGTCAGGGGGTGAGGGGTTTACCCCTCGCCGGCCAAAACCACCTTCGGTCGGCCGTACCCCCATCGCCGGCGGCGGGCCGATCCCCCTCCGAAAATTTTTAGCTACCTTTTTTCGGAAAACAGCAATTTTGGGCTTCCCCAAACCCGCCCCCCCGGACGAAAAAGCTCACAAACCCCCGACAGAATTTTCTGGCCCCTATACGGCCATCCCATACTAGCACATTTATAGATTTTCAAATGTGCTAAATATACTCTAGTAGCCTAGTGGATTTTGGGTTGAGACCTCCACGGGACTGACTTTAACATAACACGTACGCATAACCAGACATGGGCTAGCATTTCGGCTGAGGGGGGTAGAATTTCCAATTCCTGAGGGGGCTGGGGGGTGGTAAGCCAAAAAGTCCGATTTTTGGCTCATATCAAGGTTTTTGGGCTTATTTTTCATTAAAATAAGTTAAAATAAGCTATTCTTAGCTCATTTACACCTAATCAAGGCATATTTTAATCATAATTTTCTATACAAAATTCTTCCAAAAAAAATTCCTGACGGGGTACCGGCCGGCCGAGGGGGGTAGGTCAGAGCCTGAGGGGGGCCAAGCCCCCTCAGCCCCCCCCCGTTTGCCCATGTCTGCGCATAACTTAACACAGTCAAACACTTAGCGCCGTTTATGGCAGTCGCACCTAGGTTACTGGCAAGATACAGACGTTAAAGGGCATACATGGGCCGGGGTTAGGGGGTGTACGCCCCTCGCCGGGCCATACCCCGTTCGGCCGGCCATACCGGAGGGAGAAAATTTTCGCTTATTTAAGGCAAAATAGGCGTTTTTTGGCCTTTTTCCGGGAACATCGCCGAGGTCTCCATACCCCCAATCGAAGTTTCTGGGTTCCCATCCCCTCAACATTCCATCAGCCCCCCCCAGGATCTGAAAATTTAGCACCCCTCAGCATACATGGGCCGGAAAAATCCGGAGGGGGGGGTGGGGGGTTGAGACCTCGGGGGGGGGGGGGGGGTCCCCCCCCGAAAAAAGGCCAAAAACGCCTATTTTGCCTTAAATAAGCGAAATTTTCTCCCTCCGGGAGGGGGGGTGGAAGGCCGAGGGGGTGGTATGGACGGCCGAGGGGGGGGTATGGCCGGCCGAGGGGGAGGGGTATACCCCCCCTTACCCCCCCCGGCCCATGTATGCCCCTCAGCCGAAATGCAATCCTATGTCTGAGAAGATATGGTGCCGGTACCATAAAGAACGGCCCTAAGCGTCTGACTGTAAACAAAAATAACGATACAAAAACAGAAGAAGAGAAAAAGAAAACAATTACAGATTGCGTCAGCTTCTTGGAATTTCTCTCTTTTCTTGTACAATACGCTGCTTTCTTCTTATCGGCGCGAAATACGCGTTCTTTCAATTTCTAGAATTAGTCAATAAGTGGACAGAGTACATAGGCACTGAGTTGACCATGGAAAAGAGCATACATGTACTAGGGGGTGGGCCCCAGACCCCCCAAATGTATGGAATATTTATTTAATTGGTAAATTGAAAGTTTGGTTTTGGTTTTTGATTTTTTTTTTGGTTTTTGTTGTTTTTTTTGTTTTTTTTTTTTTTTTATTTTGTTTGTTCCCCATGTATGAAAAAGAGCGCCTGGCCCTTCTTCGAGTCATCTGAATAATTTCTGAAGTCCGTTCAAAGAATGGTTAACCTGCAAAATTTGGGAAAGATCCGACGAAGGGTTCGTGAGATATTTATGTTCAAAATTGACGTCTGAAAATTCGGGTCAGTTCATTTCGGAAGGGCATAACTCCAGACTATAGAAGGCTATCAGGCTAGGACTTGGCCAAAACAAACTATTAACAAATATTAATAATCATGTCAAAAATCTTTTCATTCGGTTAAAAATTGGCGGAATGGCGGCTATTTGAAGTTATTCGGAAAACTCGAAAAATGGTCAGGCGGTCTTTTTTTGGCCAAGTTAAGAGAATTTGAACCTAAAAAATACAAACTCGTACGGTTAGGCGAAAAAGTTTGAGTAATTCTTCAGACGAATACCTAACCATTGTTGGCCTTTTTACTGCGTTGACCAACTATAGGGCAGGGCCTCCCAGGCTAAGTGTTCAACGTTTTATCGCTATTAGCACGAGTTTGTGGCCACAGAATTAAAACAAATTTCACACAAATATAGTGACAAGGATAATTCAGATGCCTGCCAATTTTGGGCAATATCAATCGAAAGACATTGTATTATTCACGAGAAAGTTACATCAGTGACTTTCAAAGTGGCTCGCCTATCGCAGTTTGAACTGAGCTTCATCAGACCAAAAGATTTGATCTGGAAACTAACTGATCGTCAACTGATCGCTACTAGCCTAAACACATGCTCGGTGTCAGTCTGGGCGGGTCTCAGTGTAGCTGTGCCCGTTCCCGTGTGTTCCAACATGTGTGGTTGCTATTGTAGCTTTAGGTGCTTAGGCAGCTCCAGTCGGTTCCCATTTACCTACTCGCTGTCACCAGCTTTCGGTGGTCTGGGTTGGGCTTTGTGCCCACCACCAACTCTTAGCGGCAAGAAACTTGCCCCGCCGAGAGGATGAACGCACGATGTCGCGCACAGTGGCTTTCCGGCCTAAACCACACACCAACTGTGTCGGTAGAAACAAACAATTTTTCTGTTCAGCTCACCTGAATGGAAAAATTTAAACCGCTTCTGTGAGCTCAATTCTTGGCCGTTTGTTCTGTAAACTGGTCTAGAGTTTCTTTTCTACAAACTGTAGTGGCTGACAAATTTGCAGCAAAAAAAACGTCAGCTTATTGGCTCGCAATGGTTGTTCAAAATTTTCCGTTCAGGTGAGCTGAACGGAAGAACCGTTTCTTTCTGCCAGTGCAGAATTGGCTCTGTTTGTTTGTTTGTTTGTTTAGATTCCACTGTCCTTTCGGACAGCTCAGGACACCCCGCGCTCTTATTAGAGCCTTTCAATGGAGTGCCCTGCCTACAAACATCCCTCCCCTTTGCTGTCATAGAGTGCTTAGGGAGCTCCGGTTCGGTTCCCATTTACCTACTGGCCATCACCGGCTTTCGGTGCTCTGGGTTGGGCTTTACGTCGACTACTTCCAGTCGCTTCGACCGGTTTCCAACCCACAAACAACCGCTCTCGCAGATGCCGGGGCCGCCGTGACACACGGGATAGCGTAAACTACCCGTGGCCAGGACGCGACACAATTGGCTCTGCCAATAGGAAGACGCCATTTATATAAAGGGTATCAGCAATTTCCAACTTCACTCCTTTAGGTGAACGACTAATTACTGTTGGCAGATTAAAAAGCAGTAAAGCAATTTCGATTGACTACCTCGTTTTCCTCTTTCATGTTCTTTACTAGCATGCGCAGGTAGTTGGGCGGCAGAATTTCCGATGTTTCTATAGCCGCCTTTGTCCGAACACCTTGAATTGCTTTCTGTTTCGGACTGGCATTCATCCCTGCTGCGCTGTTCGTTTTTGACTGGCGGCGGCGGCAAAGAACATCGCTCAACTTGTTCTTCTTACGAACAGTTGCTCCGATACCTTTCGGGTGGTTCTTCCATTCTTCCTCCAACTCGCCTTCCGGTTCGTCCTGCAGTAGAAAGATGGCGTTTATGCCATACATGGGCCCGGGGGTAAGGGGGTATACCCCTCCCCCTCGGCCGGCCATACCCCCCTCCCCCACCCACCCCTCCCGGAGGGAGGAAATTTTCGCTTATTTAAGGCAAAATAGGCGTTTTTTGGCCTTTTTTCGGGGGGACCCCCCCCCCCGAGGTCTCAACCCCCCCTACCCCCTCCGGATTTTTCCGGCCCATGTCTGGTTTATGCCTACCTTTAAGCCAGCATACACCGCTAGTCCAGCTATTATAGCAAAACTCGTATCAATTTTCAGTTCAATATCAACATTATTCCCAAAATCAGGCAATCCCACTAGCCTCGAACAGAATTGAATTGTCGGGTGAAATTCTTTAGAACAGTGAAATTAACGACTGAAAGTAAGTGAATGAAAACGAATGTGTGGGCTTCAAAAGTTAAATTTAATAAATTAGGCTTTGCCATATGAGCGGATGAAGCACACAGTGGCTTACCTTGCATTTTCAAACTTGCCAAAACTGTTCTGACTGGCCAAATTTAAACTAGGCATTTACTCTTTTACTTTTTACATTACTTTCAACGAGATCTTACAAGAAAAACTGTTGCATGAATTTTTATCACTTTAGAGTATCGACATAGTGTTGACCAAAAAAGGACTACAAAATACAGCAATCCAGTAGCGATAACTTATGTTAACAATCGATTCCCTGACCATAAAAACGCTTGGTTCCGTTTCTCGCACTTTCGGTCAACTTTTACGGTGTATGTCTCTGGAACTGTTTGACCTAGATCAATACATTTTGAAATCAGTATTATATTCTGACTCACTAAAAATCGCATTCAGTTCCCCCTGCAGAAAAAGCCGATTTTTTACGTTGCACTGTACAAATTTTGCGTTACAAGGGAACGTTGCGCAGATTAGGTTGCACCGCACCACAGTACAGAGTTCGGACCTCTCTACAACTTTGGTTCCATACATGTAACAGGGGGGTCTGCCCCCCACCGACTTAGGCCAGACCCCCCCCCCCCGAGACGATTTCACCGCCCCCCTCCGATTTTTTGGCAAGAAAATTTTCAAGCAAATTTTTGCAATTTTTTACAATTTCACACACAAAAATTGCCAAAATCGCCTGCAAAACAGCACTTTTTAGCTGTATTTCAGCCCAAATTAGCGATTTTTGACAATTTTTAGCCAAAAAATTGCGATTTTTTTCGATTTTTGAGCGTTTTTAGTGCCCACCCCCCTCCCCCAAAATTTTGGCTCAGACCCCCCCCCCGGCCGGCGCCAGACCCCCCCAAACCCCCTCCCCCATCGGAGGATTACCTGTTACATGTATGTTTGGTTCTGAGGCAAAAAAGAGCTCCGACGCTTGCGTAAGGAGTTATTGGCAAAAACACATTGAATTCATTGAATTTTGAAATGTATTATAGTACTTACATTTTGGGTCAGGGGTCCCTAAACTGTCTCGGGGGTGAGGGGGTTGGCCTTTCTAGCTAGGGGTAACCCCACCCCTAGTACATGCAAGACTGATGGCAACTGTCGTCAGAATCCTAGTAAAGATGTATCAGATAAAAAACAGAAAATTTGAGGACACGTCCTATTTGCCGAGAGTTTGACTATAAATCGGTCACTTTGCATACATGTAACGGGGGAGTCTGGCCCCACCCGACTTAGGCCAGCCCCCCCGCCCCCCGAGACGATTTTGCCGACCGCCCCCCTCCGATTTTTCTGGCAAGTAATTTTTTCAGCAAATTTTTGCGATTTTCTACAATTTCAGACACAAAAATTTCCAAAATCGCCTGCAAAACAGCACTTTTCAGCTGTATGCCAGGCCAAATTAGCGATTTTTGGCGATTTTTAGCCAAAAAATAGCGATTTTTTCGATTTTTGAGCGTTTTTTAGTGCCCAACCCCTCCCAAAATTTTGGCTGACTCCCAGACGACCCCCTTCGGCGGATGTCCTGTTACATCATACATGGGCCGCGGGGGGTGAGGAGGGGTTTACTCCCTCCCCTCGCTGGCCAATACCACCCCCTCGGCCGGCCATACCCCCTCCCCGCCCCCCGGAGGGAGAAAAATTTCGCTTATTTAAGGCAAAATAGGCGTTTTTTGAACTTTTTTCCCGGACCCCCCCCCCCCCCGAGGTCACCATACCCCCCCTCTGGATTTTTTCTGCCCATCACCTTCGTGTAAAATTTATAGAGACGGCATATTAATGGAGGTTCTACTGTATTTGCCCTAACCGCACAGTAAAAAAGGTTACAATCTCTCCGATTGCATCCGAATCCTCGGTATCATCGGCGCCAAGCACCACGAGCTCTTCGGAGCGCAACTCTTGTTCGACGCCGGTGTCAGAATCGCCGATCACCACCGTTCTAGTCTGCGGCTCGTCCGTAGCCGGTAAGTCTGACTCCAGTTCAGTGAGACGCCGTTCTATTAGCGACTCCACTTCTGGTCTTCTCTGCACGAAGTAGGACTTCTTTGCCAGGACGCTGGCTAAATTTAAACGCCTTCAGTCGTTTCTGCTTAATAGTCAGACACCATTAAGAGTCCGAATTCCAAATTTGCGCTCGAAACGATAAATGTAGAGTACTAGAAAAAAACTCACCCAATCCCCATGCATACATACATAGATGGGAAGGCAGGGCTTACATGCACTGGGGGGTTTAGGGGGTTACCCCCCTGCTGGAAAGGCCAAACCCCCCTCACCACCCCTGAGACCGGTTAAGGGACCCCTCCCCTCGACCAAAAAATTCAAGTACTAGTAGTGGCTCCAGTATTAACAAACTGGCTCAGAAATCACTAATTTTTAGCCTAAGATTCACTTGAAAAGCCTTTGAAAACCGAATTTGGCGTTTCCACTGCTGATATTTAAGAAAAATCGGTGTTTTTGGAAGCTCTTTTTGTGATTTTTTGCTTGTTTTTAGCTTTAAAACGCTATTTGGCAGCTTAAAATAGCGATTTTTAGCGTCCTTTCTGAAAAAAAAACGTACTAAAAACGCATTTCTAGGCGTTTTGGACCTTTTCGAAATTTGGGACCCCCACCTGGGCGAAACCGGGTACGCTACTATTAGGCGATGCCGATTAGGCGACACCGATTAGGCGACGGCACTATTAGGCGACAAAAAACATTAATAGATAATAGTACCAATTAGGCGGCCCTTCGGAATCAGTCAAGGGTCAATGTTCAGCTGTAAGCCTACTGTAAATGCGCTATTTTTAACTGTGCATGGCTAAGTGGCACTAAAATCATGTCTCGTTTATCTTGTATTTAGTGGTACCCTATGTAGCCATACGGACTTATAGAAAAAAATTATTCCTGTCGCCTAATAGTACCGCTAAATCGCCTAATCGGCCTCGCCTAATCGGCCTCGCCTAATAGTCCTGCTTCGGGCGAAACCACCCCTCCACCCCAACCTGAGGAACCCCCCTCCCCCCAGGTCGGACCGGAGCTGTTACATGTATGAGGCAGGGCTAGCATTTCGGCTGACTGAGGGAATGGTAAATCTTCAGATCCTCAGGAGGGGTCAGGGGTGTTGAGCGGATGGTAAGCCAAAACTCCAATTTTTAACTAATATCAAGGTTTTCAGCTTTATTTTTCGCCAAAACAGGTTGAAATAAGCTATTCTGAGCTCATTTAAACCTACTCCAGGCATATACCTTTCTCATCATAATTTTCTAGACAAAATTCTTCTCTTCCTAAAAAATTCCTGATTCGATAGAAGCGGCCTGAGGGGGGCCAACCCCTCTTTGTTGGGAAGAAGATCTACGATGTCAGAAGCTGTCTGAGAAACTAACTAGGAGTGGCTGGTAGTAAAAGTAGGGTAACGTCCAAGATTACGAATCACGGGGGTAGCGAAATGGACCTCGAGTCTGATCGTAGGCCGTAAGGCCCCGCAAATCACAAACACAGAGGGTAAAAATCGCTGCAAAAAATTGACCCAAAATTGTGTCCCAGGAAAACCAGAGGGGAACAATCGTCTGAGGAGGTGTGCCTGCAGCATGGGGAGGGGGTTATTTTTATTATATATCGGTAGGGATGGGATATACATTGGCCGGAAAAATGGGTTGGGACAGTCAAAATCCGAAAATTTGTGGGGGGTGGAGTCAGGAACAAAAGTCGGCTTCAGGTGGGTGGGCGGGGTCGAGCCCAATTTGGAGGTAGGCAAACCCCGGACCCCCGGCGGCCCATGTATGTATATATACCGTCCCATTCCTGGTAGTAGTACGAGTAGCAACCCGGACAAACCCTGTTATATGCAAGCGTAGAATGAACGCTACAACAAGTCGGCGAACGTACCTAGTTGCTGAGCAAACAGAGTACGCGCGGTGGTCTTCTCAGTGGAGGGAGCAGCAGCAGTCTGTTGTTGTTGTTGTTTGGCAGGAGACTGCTGTCCACTTGACTCCTCTGCTGGGGCGGAGGAACGTCGCTGCGCTCTGGTAATCATGAATTTACGACCGTCCGACGACACCGCTTGCACCTGGTTCATCTGGCAAACACGCTATTTAGCTTTTTAAGAGCCGGTTTTGTTTTTCTTTTAATAAATTTTGGCGCGTATACAAATCGCCTCCCCAGAAAAACGGAAACGCTGAGGACGTGCAGTACGCTGTGGTACACAGTGGTACACGAGGTGTTACGGGTTTTTCAATGTCACAAATCGCCTCCTCGAAAGTAGGAAAGTTGGAAAATCGCAAGTTACACCTAAGAGAAGGGAAAAAAGCAGTACTAAGGGCAAAATGAAGAAAATGAGCGCTATAGCTTATGCTGCAAACGATTTCTTGTCGCAAAATTGCTTCATTCAATAAGTCGAAACATAAAAAGTTTGTGCACATCCATCCCTGACTAGCTAAAAGCTGAAGAACTCGTATTCTGTGGCCTTGCACACAGACTCCCTTTGCCTTCCCATCCCACGATGCTACCCATTTATCCACGTTTTGGAATTACTATGGGGCTAGATTCTGCAAAAAGTACCATAAAGGTCCAGTGCCTATGTTCTCTTTTTAGATGTGAATGGGAATCAGCCATCAGAATTTAGCAACCGCTAATTTGGGCTGAAATACAGCTAAAATAGTGCTGTTTTTTGCCAATTTTTGTGTCTGAAATTGCAGAAAATCGTAAAAATTTGCTCAAAAAGTTACTTGCCAGAAAAATCGGAATGGGGTCGTAAAAGTCGTCTCGAGGGAGGGGTCCCCATCCGGGGGGGAAGGTCTGGCCTTCAAGTTGGGGCAGACCCCCAGACTCCTCTGTTACATGCAAGCTTAAAACCATGTTCAGACAAAGTCATTTTAAAAATAATGGCCATGAATTTACATAGAAAAATGCTTCCAAGTTGGATCTCTCATTAAATTTTCAATTACACTAGAAATTTCAAGCAAAAGATGTTGTTTCACCAATTCGCTAAAGTGTGTCCGAAACTTTTTAAGTTCATTTTAGAATCTACTATTAAAATGCTATTAACATACTATTAAAATTGTTATTTAATAGTATTAATATTAAATCTAAATTAAAATTAACAGGGGACTATTATATTAATATTAAATTAAAATTTAAATCGGTTAGTTCTATTATATTAATATTAAATTAAAATAAAATTTTACTATTAAAATAACAGTACGAGTACATACAACTTACATTGCATGAATCGTTTGAAAAGATGGTGGGATTTTATACATAATTGGTACATAACAGAAATGCTTAGGTAAAGAAATGGAAATCTGACAACGTAGTCTACTGGGAACTGAAAAGGCCGAAATGTTGTTGTTTATTATTAAGTCAAACCTTGACCTTGAAATTCTTTAACTTTTGTATGAATAGTCGTTGTTTGCCAAAAATTTAGCATAGTAAATGAACAGAGAGATGTAAAAGAAAAAATATTTCGGTGATTTCTGCACAAATTTAAGCAAAACAGTGCAATTTTAACGGTTTTACAATATTCGGTATTATTCGGTTTAAAAAAATACAGAATTCTAATACCGAATTCGAATAGCGCTAGTAATCGATCGAATTATTCGGTTCATAGCGAATAATACCGTACTTCGGTTGCATCCCCAGGTGTAACGGAAGGAGGGTTCACGTTTGGAGAACGTTGCCGAATTGCCGACGTTACCGAAAAGCAATTTTTTTGCATCGGGTGATGTTGGTTGTTCTTGTGCATGTTTTCCTAATTTCCAAATTGTTGGGAAGCATTTTCTCTTTTTATATTTTCCATTTTCCAACTTTCCAACTTGTTTGGGAGGCAATTTCTGCCCACCCGGTGAAAAGAAGAAAAGCGCAACTTTTTGTTTTTGGAAATATGTAATCGGTACCCCAAAGCTATGGGAGGGCAGGCAGGAGGTGCATTCGCCGAGTGACCATCCATACTTTTTGGTCTTGCTTTTAATTCAATTTAAGAGTCGTTCTCTGGCCGCATCGAGTTTCAGTATTCAGACCCAAAATTGAAACTTTGAGCTAGAGAGCTGTAAGTTGGCACACTAATACATACTTATGAGTTATCTTTCAGCTGCAAAGGATTAGTGGATCTGACGCTCCTGTCCTGAGATATAGCCTTCCGAAAATCGGTTCGCTTAACTATGGGACCAAAATTTCAAAGTCTAATTTCTCGCTTCATACTACGAATTCGGACCTAAAAATTGGGGGTTTTAGAGTACTTTTAGACTGCTTTAAGAAACTTTTGTCAAATTTTCGTATTCAGAAAAAAAATTTTTTTTCGCCCCCTTTGCGCCCCCCTAGCTCGTCTGGAACCCCCCCAACCCAGTTTTTTTTATTTCAGAATAATGTTGCGCTATCAATTACCTACCGTTTGGTGTGAAGCATTGTTTGCCCAGACCCGTGAAGCGTGAGAAAATTGAGGTCAAACATGTCCCGGTCGCAAAATTTTCGCACTTTTTCTCCTATCAAATATTTCCAAGTCCGGTTTTCCACCTACTAGTACAAATTCGGACTTAAAAATTGGGGGTTTTAGAGTACTTTTAGACTGCTTTAAGAAATTTTTGTCAAATTTTCGTTTTCAGAAAAAAAATTTTTTTCGCCCCCTTTGCGCCCCGCCCCCCTAGCTCGTCTGGAATCCCCAACCCTGACCTGAGCAAACAATGCTTCACACCAAACGGTAGGTAATTTATATATAATTTGATAGCGCAACATTTTTCTGAAATAAAAAACGGGGTTGGGGGGTTCCAGACGAGCTAGGGGGCGCAAAGGGGGCGAAAGAAAATTTTTTTCTGAAACGAAAATTTGACAAAAGTTTCTTAAAGTAGTCTAAAAGTAAAGTACTCTAAGACTCCCAATTTTTAAGTCCGAATTCATACTAGTAGGTGGAAAACCGGACTTGGATAAGGGTGGGCCATTTATCTATTCCCGGTTTCATATAACCATAACTTTTTTCCAGTCAGATCGATTTTATTAAAATTTTACATACAAATGTCTTAACACTTCAAATTTTTACAGTTAAAATTTAAAATTAATCCTTCACTCTGGTCGCTAGTTATGCGTCTCCAGCTCCACATGACCGCCGCATTTTTCGATCACTTTCTCCAGCCTCAGTCGGTACTCCAGCATAGTCTTCCGCCGCATCTCGACCGTAATCTCTTCAAAGGCCATCCTGATGCGCTCTTTCAGTTCTGGAATGTCAGCCGGTCGCGACGATACAAAAATTGTCATCAGAAGGCAGAAAGAAACAAATCGCCAACCTCGTTCTGTACTACGAGTATAATTCACAGTGCAATAACGAACTTTTGAAAAGTTTACTGTTATTCAGACATTTTATGTCAGAACGCGCTAAAATTTTAACAGTAAAAACTTGGAAGTATCAGGGTGTATCTATACAAAATTTCAGCAAAATCGGTCTGTGTAGGAAAAAGTTATGTCCTAATGAAACTGGGAATAGATAAATGGCCCACCCTACACCAAACGGTAGGTAATTGCTAGCGCAACATTTTTCTGAAATAAAAAAAACTGGGTTGGGGGGTTCCAGACGAGCTAGGGGGCGCAAAGGGAGCGAAAAAAATTTTTTTTTCTGAAAACGAAAATTTCACAAAAGTTTCTTAAAGCAGTCTAAAAGTACTCTAAAACCCCCAATTTTTTAGTCCGAATTTGTACTAGTAGGTGGAAAACCGGACTTGGAAATATTTGACCTGAGAAAAGTGCGAAAATTTTGCGACTGGGACATGTTTGACCTCAATTTTCTCACGCTCCACGGGTCTGGGCAAATAATGCTTCACACCAAACGGTAGGTAATTGATAGCGCAACATTTTTCTGAAATAAAAAAAACTGGGTTGGGGGGGTTCCAGACGAGCTAGGGGGCGCAAAGGGGGCGAAAAATAATTTTTTTTCTGAAAACGAAAATTTGACAAAAGTTTCTTAAAGCAGCCTAAAAGTACTCTAAAACCCCCAATTTTTAGGTCCGAATTCGGAGTATGAAGCGAGAAATTAGACTTTGAAATTTTGGTCCCATAGTTAAGCGGACCGATTTTCGGAAGGCTATATCTCAGGACAGGAGCGTCAGATCCATTAATCCTTTGCAGCTGAAAGACAACTCATTAGTATGTACTAGTGTGCCAACTCGCAGCTCTCTAGCTCAAAGTTTCAATTTTGGGTCTGAATAGGGCAAAGGGGCAAAACGCCATCTGACCAGAGAACGACTCTTAAGCTTCCGTTCAGGCTCCTTGGGACTCAGACAAACTTAGGGCGCACTCGATCGCACATGGGTTGAATTGGGTTGGGCTTAAGAAAGTTGGCTGTTTGCCAGATGGGGGAATCGGTCGTGAATTAGAGACATCCCGTCTACGGAAACAGCGGTTCGATTACTTAACGGCGCGCCACAGACCCGCCAGGTAGGGAGGGGTGCACTATCCCCGCGTGCAGTCCCGCGATGACCAGATGCGTGGTCGAACATGTGCCGCGATGGCCAGGGCAGGCCAGATACACGGTTTGGTGTCAGCGCATGTTGAGGTATCTCTTAGGGCTTGCTCACTCAACGGCCGGCAGAGTGTCGATGCGCTGCACCTTAATTACGGGAGGTGTCGGAAAATTCGTGACCTCTCCGGTAATTGGGCCATGCGCTTTCAAAGTCAAAGTCAAAGTCAAAGTTTACTGGCATGTTAAAACCTTACTTCACTATGCAGCGAAAAACAGGTGCCAGCATAAAACAGAACATGTTAGAGATGACAGTTAAAACCAAGTCGAATAACAATAGAAAGGAACTGATTACTATTTAAAAAACGATCAAACTGCTTATAAGACAACAAAGGGGGGGGGCTTTATTTAGGGCCCGACCGGATATCCGATCCGGCCGGATATGACCATATCCTGATCCGGTACCGGATCCGGATATTACCTGCCGGATATGCCGGATATCAGTCACCGATGAGAAAACGTGATTTTTTACGTATTTTTAACATAAATATTGCATTCGACCGAATGCTTGTTAGAAATTTCTTGAGGCGATTGTAATCCATGACCCCAGTAGTTCGTATAACCCTGATTTCTGTGCATAACACCCTCATTTTTGACAATGCTAATTTTTCACCTTGACTGCAAGTAAAAATCCGCCAGATTTTAACCGGTTTTGTGAAAAAGCCGAGCTCTTCAGGTTCTTAAGTCCATATAAAGATTGGTTAACTTGCAAAATTTGCCAAAGATCCGATGAAGGATTCTTGAAATATTTACGTTAAAAATTGACATCTGAAAATTCGGGTCAGTTCATTTCGGAAGGGGATAACTCCAAGCTACAGAAGGCGAGCAGGCTAGGACTACTGTTGTTTGTGTATACACATACACATTTACCAAACACAAAAATACACATTGTTTTTTCAATGTGTATACACATACACATGCACATACACATTGAAAATTGCGATACACATTACCATACACAAACAGTACTCAAAATGTGTATCAGCAAAAGTCAGCAAAAGTCGATAAAATTTCGAACAGAATCGTAAAATTTTGATGTTTTTGCTGCAGTAATAAACAGTAGATATACTCACAAAGCTTTCAAATGGCCTAAGTAACTCGATTTCAAAGCTATCCAAAGGTTTCAAGCAGCAGACATCGAGAGATTTGATTTTCCTATAGTCCTTGCCAAAAAAAAGAGCGGATTGGCGGTTTTTTGCGAATAACTCCTTATGGGTGCATCGGAGCGCTTTTTGCCTCATAACCAAAGTTGTAGAGTGGCTCGAGCTCCGTACTCTGGTGCAACCTAATCTGCGCAACGCGCCATGGTACTGCTAATCTGCGCAACGGAAAAAAAATCAGCTTTTCCTGTAGTTGGGATGAACGCGAGTTTTTCAGTGAATTATAATCTACAGACCTCGGGGATTTCAAAAATGTATTCATATTTCTTCTAGGTGGAACGGTTCCAGAGTTATACACCATCAAAGTTGGCCGAAAATGCTAAAAATGGCCATTATAGCATTTCTGGCTCAAAATCTACCAAAAAAATTTGAATTTTCAGTACAATACTAGTGTTGGCAAGTCCGACTTGAACCTGGACTTATTAATAGGTTTTTAACCTGAAATCTGTGGACTTGAACCTGAACCTGAACCTATTTTATTTCAGCCGGACTTGAACCTGTTTCGTTTTACTGGACTCACTCAATAGGTTCAAAATTTGAGTGAAAATTTAGGCAAAATTTGTCAAATTTGCGGTTGGATTGCACAACATTTTCATGGTTTCTTGTTTTTACACCTATTTTTCAAGCTGAATATGCGAGAAAACGAAACTACTGCCCCATAAAATGTGGTTTTCGTCTTTCATTACTAGTAGACAGGCTTATATAGCTCAGAAAACTTGCCAGCAGTGCAAAATTTGAACAATTCTTTAAATTATCAGTGGACTTGAACCTGAACCTATTGTCCAGGTTTTTTAGACGATGGACTTGAACCTGAAATTTCGATGTTGGACTTGACTTGAACCTGAACTTATTTTTTTAACCCCGGACTTTCCAACAGTAGTACTGGTACCTAGGGTACCAAATATGGTGCCCCCACGTTCGGCGACTGACCATGGCCATGGATGCCGGTACCATATATGGTAATCGTAATCAGCTAAGTGCTAATAGCTTAGAATCTGAGCTCTTGATCAAAATTAACTGTGATTTGGTCAATCGGCTGTTGATCTTTGTTAAACAATGCACTGTTGAACCGGTTTATTGAGAAAACTGTATTGTTTCTATCCGTTTACTATCCTGCTCTACTGGTCCATTTTTGTTGTTTTTGCTATGTGGTAAAATTTTTACGTAAAATTTCACGCTTGAAAAGGACTTGAACCTGAACCTATTGTCCAGGTTTTTTTAAACCGGACTTGAACCTGGACTTGAACCTGAAATTTTCTGCTTGGACTTAAATAAATAAATAATAAATAATAATAATGTTTATTGCACACGTTGTGTGCGGAAAAGTAGTAAAAACAAAACTGACACCAAGTTTATTTCTCTGGAACAGCAAAAAAACAAGTTTTTCCTGGACAACAAGAAATCGATGGTATAGTCAAAACGTAACAGTGGCATGATAGCTCTCAGAAACATCAATTTCTCGGCATTCTCAGGTTTCAGACAGCAACGCTTAGGTTCTTAAACGTCTGCCTGGCAGCAACACTGAAGAGCTGCTCAGTCCTCGGACTTGAAGCAGGAGGGCAGAAGCAGGCATGGGCTAGCATTTTGGCTGAGGGGTCATAAATTTTTAAATCCTGGGGAGATACCGCCGGGCTGACGGGTGGTTGAAAGGATCGTACGGAAAAAACTCGGATTTTACTAAAGTCAAGCTTTTTGGCTTATATATCATTAAAATAAGTTAAAATACGCTATTCTGTCTGGGCTCATTTATGCCTAATGAGGGTGGGACATCGATCTGAGATGTCAACCGTTTCATTGAAGGGCCTCAGAAGGGCCGCTACCTTTTCTGCGATTCCCTACTTAACTGATGATATCAGATCACTGATTGCTTCAGTGCTTGACTGATAAGCAGTGAGAGCAGTTTGCTCTTTTAAATTTTCACATTTTCTTGCATAACTATAAATATCGATATCGATATCGATCGATATTGAGTTGAAAATATCGATATCGATATCGATATCGAATATCGACAAGTTTTGATATCGTCGGAACACTAATTAAAACTATATTTTGTTTACCAAAACAAACAAGTTTGCTTTTTTACAACTTTGTTGAAATTTAATAAATATTTCAAAATAAAACAGAAAACTGCTAATAATACTTGCATAAAAGTTGTCAAAACCAGTGAAAAAGCTCAGTTAACAAAAACCCACAGATATAAAACTGCACCGTTTCCGTTTCTAAATGGTTAATGTGCATGATATGACCAAATAAATTGCAGAATTTGCTGACTACGAATTCACAAATTCAAAAGGTATTTTGTAGTCAATTTGTAGTGACTCAAATCTGAATAATGTAGTCGTAGTCAATTTGTAGTCTTGATGACGTCATAAAACCCCAAAAATTTGTAGTTAGTGGTTAGTAGTTAGTAGTAACTAGGGATGGGCAACGTAAATTAAAATCGGTAATTTACGTACACGTTATTTCTGTTTTACCATATTTTAATTTCCGTAATCGTAACGTGTTACGATAATTAAAACGGCCAATTTCTTGCTGTAACGCGTTACGTAAATTAATTTCCGTAACGTCGTAACGAATAAGATTCCAGCCAAACGTAAATTAATTTTCGTTTCTTCTTCAAAAATCGCTAGTAGGTAGTAGCAATCGAATATCGCGGAAAAAAATTATAAAATGAACTGTATGCAATGCAAATTTTATTTCTGTGTTTGTTCGATTGGAATTGCATTCGTATTTTTTAAATCTATGTCTGTGTTGCGCAGTTACATTTACTAGTTCATAAATTTCTTCAGTGTACTTAAACTTAAACTTAAATACTTAAACAAACAGTACTAGTGGGCATGCATGGGCTGGGGGGTAAGGGGCATACATGTACTAGGGGGTTTGTGGAGTTACCCCCGAGATGAAAAGGCCAACCCCCCTCACCCCCCACCACACTCCCTCCCCCCGAGACAGGTTAAGGGACCCCCGACCCAAAAATACAAGTACTAGTAGTGCCTCCCAGTACTAGCAAACTGGCTCAGAAATCACTAATTTTTAGCCTAAAATTCGCTTGAAAAGCCTTTGCGAACCGAATTTGGCGTTTCCACTGCTGATATTTAAGAGAAATCGGTATTTTTGGAAGCCCTTTTTGTCATTTTTTGCTTGTTTTTAGCTCTAAAACGCTATTTGGCAGCTTAAAATAGTGATTTTTTGCGTTCTTACTGAAAGAAACGTGCTAAAAACGCATTTCCAGGCGTTTTGGAGTTTTTTGAAATTTGGGACCCCCTGTCTGGGCGAAACCCCCCTCAACCGCCACCTGAGGAAACCCCCCCAACCCCCCCTCCCCCAGGTCGGCCCCGAGCTGTTACATGTATGGTAAGGGGGGTTTACCCCTCCCCTCGCCGGTCAATACCACCCCTCGGCCGGCCGTACCCCCTCTCTGACCACCCTCCTTATTTAAGGCAAAATTGGCGAAAACATAGTTAGATATGAAGCACTACGCTCGGGTAGCAAGACGCCAGAAGAGTTTGTACGACAACCTGAGTATGGTATACATAGATGTCCGCGTCCGTGGTGTATTGGGTAGCACCTTGCCTATCATGCTCAGGGCGCGTGACACATACAGTAGGGGTTCGAGTCCGTCTCAGCCCAAGTGAGTTACCTCGCATGTGGCCCTGTTGGGTTATTGCTGGCTTGTCTGATGTACATACATGTTGCATAAAGTTATAGAAGCGCTAAGGGTTATACTCCGCTGTTGGAAACAAACACTGATGCATTAGATTTGGATGTGGAAGCGCTTGAAGGTCCTTCAAAAGGGGACTTTGAAGGCGGACACAATTTTGGTGGACCCATAGATGAACAACGGATGGAAAACATTGATTACGCTAACTCTAGTATGCCTAATACGAGTTCTGAAACGCAGATTTTTAAGCAGGGACAGCCAAAATATTTTCATAATTCTACTCTGCGTATGCAAATAGTTATGACACTAGTTTTGGTTATGTTCTTGGTGCTACCTACATCTGGGATACCTCAACGAGGCGGTCCTATGTTGTGCCAATTTATTAATCGGATCTCACACTGAATTCACTGTGCCCACAACGCAACCAGACAATACAACTACAGAAATTGAAGCAAACAAACACACAAATGCATAAATATTAAATAAAAGAATTATACTGTTTCTCTGAAAGTATACAACACGCATTTTTTATACCAACCCACCAATCGAGAACACCACACATGCAACAGGCATACATGTAACAGGTCATCCGCCGATGGGGGGAGGGGGGGTTGGGGGGGGTCTGGCGCCGGCCGGGGGGGTCTGAGCCAAAATTTTGGGGGAGGGGGTGGGCACTAAAAAACGCTCAAAAATCGAAAAAATCGCAATTTTTCGGCTAAAAATTGCCAAAAATCGCTAATTTGGGCTGAAATACAGCTAAAAAGTGCTCTTTTGCAGGCGATTTTGGCAATTTTTGTGTGTTAAATTGTAAAAAATTGCAAAAATTTTCACGAAAATTTACTTGCCAGAAAAATCGGAGGGGGGGGGGTCGGTGAAATCGTCTCGGGGGAGGGGGGGGTCCCCATCCCGGGGGGGTCTGGCCTATTTCGGGTGGGGGCAGACCCCCCCAGACCCCCCTGTTACATGTATGGCAACAGGTCATCTGCCTAAGAGGCAGCCAGTTGGATGGAGTTGATTTGATTGAGCTCAGTCGAGCGAGAGTAGACCTACAGGGTGTGCCAAAAAAAACAACCCAGCAGAGTTTTTGCTGTAGCAACCGCAAATCTCAACCGATTTGAATGAGTCCATTTTTAAATGAAAGATAAATAAATTCTTGAAAGATTGATGTACCGTTTATTAAGATAGCTTTCTTAATTCCTGAGATATTTGTCCTCAAAATCAAAACAGAGATTTTGGCAATGAACAAGAGTGATAAAGAACAACCCAGCAGATTTTTTACTTTTGCAACCATGAATCTGAACCGATTTGAATGAACCCTTTTTTGAATGAAAGACTGATAAATTCTTCAAAGATTGGTGTAATTTTATTGAGATTCACAGTTTAGTTCTTGAGATATTTGCCTTCTAAGTCGAAACAGATTTTGGCAAAGAACAAGAGCGATTCTGTTGCATTTCATAATAAAGCAGATTCCTACTGCTGGGGCTAATGATACTTTAGTGTTGAAGTAAACCGAGTTTCTATGTCACCTGTAAAGCCTCCAAGAGCCCTTAGCAGTAGCAGGAATCCGTTTTATTACGAAGTGCAGAATAATAAAAAAATCCCTCTTGTTCACTACCAAAATCACTGTTTTGATTTTGAGAGCCAATATCTCAGGAACTAAGCAGAGTACATTAATGAAAATTTCATTCATTTAAAAAAGGATTCATTCAAATCGGTTGAAATTTGCGGTTGCTACAGCGAAAAATCTGCTGGGTTGTTTTTTTTGGCACACCCTGTATTTTGTAGTTACTACTAGGAATGGGCACGTAAATTAATTTTCGTAACGCGTAACGTAAATTAAGCGCCGATTTTTAATTTACGTTACGCTTAACAATTACTGTAATTAAAAAAATCCGGATACGGAAATTAAACGAATACGAAAATTCAAATTTAGCAATACATAAATTAATTTCCGTACGTGAATTAATTTACGTTCCTAGCGTAAAACAGATTTTTCTGTTGAATCCTGAGCCAACCGCATTGCTTTGTTGTATTATAGACATATTTTTGGTTACTAATGAATCTTAAATGCGACTTTTAAGGCTAATTTTTCGAAAAATTTTCGCCCTTGTCGCATAGAAGCCCAATCCCGCTCTTCGAACTGCTAAACCGGTTAATTTTGGTCTATTTTACGGTCGAAATATCTTGTAGATAATGTACGTTTTTGAAGGCTTGAATTTGTCAATATGTTATCTCCCTGTATAAGAAAATAGGCAGAAAAGCCAGGCAACTATAAATTCATGTGTAGTGTAGGTGTCAGTGGCGTATCCAGGGGGGGTGTAGGGTGTGTACACCCCCCCCTTTGCGGTGGAGGTAGAAAGAAAAAGTCTGTCAAAAATATAAGAAACTAAAGAATTATGTACTAAAACTGTCTATTTTGTGCTCAGAATGCCTTCTAAATGTGTTTTTGAAGGCCAAATTTTCAAAATTTTCTCGCCCTGGTCGGGCAGAAGCCCAACCAGGCCATTATAAACTACTAAAACTTGTAATTTCTGTTAATTTTAAGCTCGGAATGCGTTTTAAACGCGTTTTTGAAGGCTAATTTTGCTAAATTTTCTTAGCCTGGTTGGGCAGCGGCCCAACCAGGCACTTTCAAAATTTTACACCCCCCCTTTCCAAAATCCTCGATACGCCACTGGTAGGTGTTGTACTACTGTTGGAAAGTTCAGGGTTGAAAAATAGGTTGAGGTTCAAGTCAAAGCCAACATCGAAATTTCAGGTTCAAGTCCATCTTCTAAAAAACCTGGACAATAGGTTCAGGTTCAAGTCCACCGATATCTCCAAAAATGTAGATATTTTGCGCTGCTTGCAACTTTTCTGAGCTATAAGTCTTTCTACTGGCAGTGAAAAACATACATTGTACATCAGACTTTACAGGGCAGTGTACTTTCGTTTTCTGACAGTTTCAGTTTGAAAATAGGTATAAAAACATGAAATCTTTAAAATTTTGTGCAATCCAACCGAAAATTTTACATAGTTTGCCTAAAAATTGCAGTTGAAATTTGAACCTGTTCAGAAAGTCCAATAAAACGGAACAGGTTCAACTCCGGCTGAAATAAAATAGGTCAAAGTTCAGGTTAAAGTCCACAAATTTCAGGTTAAAAACCTATTAATAGATCAAGGTTCAGTCGGACTTGCCAACAGCATGTTGTACATTTAAAATGCATTCAAACAGAGAAGTGAAGTTACATAGTTTTCTTCACTACTAATCTTATACGTAAGTACTGTCATACTGTACGTTTAACCGTCAGTGTGCGGTAGGTAGACTACAGTCTGTAGTACGTACGTAGTTGGCTGGCTAGTTGCTGCGCAGTTATAAAACCCTCAGCAGCTACAGTAATTCAGCCAAAAAACATACCCACATTTCATTCCTTCCTTTTGGAGTGAAGTTAGATTTAAAAAATACGAATGCAATTCCAATCGAACAAACACAGAAATAAAATTTGCATTGCATACAGTTCATTTTATAATTTTTTTCCGCGATATTCGATTGCTACTACCTACTAGCGATTTTTGAAGAAGAAACGAAAATTAATTTACGTTTGGCTGGAATCTTATTCGTTACGACGTTACGGAAATTAATTTACGTAACGCGTTACAGCAAGAAATTGGCCGTTTTAATTATCGTAACACGTTACGATTACGGAAATTAAAATATGGTAAAACAGAAATAACGTGTACGTAAATTACCGATTTTAATTTACGTTGCCCATCCCTAGTTACTACTAACTACTAACCACTAACTACAAATTTTTGGGGTTTTATGACGTCATCAAGACTACAAATTGACTACGACTACATTATTCAGATTTGAGTCACTACAAATTGACTACAAAATACCTTTTGAATTTGTGAATTCGTAGTCAGCAAATTCTGCAATTTATTTGGTCATATCATGCACATTAACCATTTAGAAACGGAAACGGTGCAGTTTTATATCTGTGGGTTTTTGTTAACTGAGCTTTTTCACTGGTTTTGACAACTTTTATGCAAGTATTATTAGCAGTTTTCTGTTTTATTTTGAAATATTTATTAAATTTCAACAAAGTTGTAAAAAAGCAAACTTGTTTGTTTTGGTAAACAAAATATAGTTTTAATTAGTGTTCCGACGATATCAAAACTTGTCGATATTCGATATCGATATCGATATCGATATTTTCAACTCAATATCGATCGATATCGATATCGATATTTATAGTTATGCAAGAAAATGTGAAAATTTAAAAGAGCAAACTGCTCTCACTGCTTATCAGTCAAGCACTGAAGCAATCAGTGATCTGATATCATCAGTTAAGTAGGGAATCGCAGAAAAGGTAGCGGCCCTTCTGAGGCCCTTCAATGAAACGGTTGACATCTCAGATCGATGTCCCACCCTCATTAGGCATAAATGAGCCCAGACAGAATAGCGTATTTTAACTTATTTTAATGATATATAAGCCAAAAAGCTTGACTTTAGTAAAATCCGAGTTTTTTCCGTACGATCCTTTCAACCACCCGTCAGCCCGGCGGTATCTCCCCAGGATTTAAAAATTTATGACCCCTCAGCCAAAATGCTAGCCCATGCCTGCTTCTGCCCTCCTGCTTCAAGTCCGAGGACTGAGCAGCTCTTCAGTGTTGCTGCCAGGCAGACGTTTAAGAACCTAAGCGTTGCTGTCTGAAACCTGAGAATGCCGAGAAATTGATGTTTCTGAGAGCTATCATGCCACTGTTACGTTTTGACTATACCATCGATTTCTTGTTGTCCAGGAAAAACTTGTTTTTTTGCTGTTCCAGAGAAATAAACTTGGTGTCAGTTTTGTTTTTACTACTTTTCCGCACACAAAAATATCGAAAATATCGATGCGAAATATCGCGATATCGATATCGACATCGATATTGGAAAAAGGGTCGATATATCGACTTTTCGATATCGATATCGATATATCGTCGGAACCCTAGTTTTAATAGTAGGGAGAATATTAACGAAAATACGCCTTTTGAAACTGTAAACAAAAAACCGTGTATTCTGAACCTAATCCTAAATTTAAAACTTTCGTAGAGAAAATAACACACACTTTTGGCATCACACCTAGCAGAAAATAGATCTTACAATTGTACCTTTATAAATTTCACCACTCCCTTGTCTTTTTTTACTATTTTAGACTTTCAAACTTCTTGTTTTACCTTAAAAAACCTGAAATTTTTGGCCATTTTATTTAAAATTTTGCTGACTACAAATTAACTACTAACTACGACTACATATTCAAAATCGAGAATTTTTGAGACTACTAACTAAGACTACTAATTATTTTTGGTCATTTTCAGAGACTACTAACTACTACTACTATTTAAAATTTGCAAAAGAAATAGGTCTAGTCGAGAGACGCGCTCAAAATCGCTCAAATCAATATTTCCGGTCAAAACACCCTCAAAATGCCAGTGTGGTCAAATCCAGAACACTTAGCAGTAAAACCGCTCATTTACAATCAAACTTCGGCACTTGTTGCACGGCCAGTATCGAAAAAGGGCCAAAAATTATTTCCCAACAATTGGAGGGAGGTTGAAGACAAATTATTTGTAGTTCTATTTTGAGAGGGTGAGCCAAGCCCCCAAATCCCTATGTAATTTTATAAAAAGAATAAATAACGTCTTGATAAATCTCATAATTCTGTACTTGAACACGGCGTTCCACCAAACATCTAACTAAACGTTAGTTTTCGCTCGGTTCCGCCCGTGCTTCGGTTTAACAGTAGCAGCACTGACTTCGAGCCCAACCAATCTCTTAGCGCCCTTCCTAATACTGCCATTCATAATACAGTAGACATAGGCATTGACCGAACAGTTAAACAGGTACATAACGAAAATAGCCAAGCCGACATAGTGGGTTTTAGATATCTGCGGCAGCGTATTGAACGCAATGTCAAACAACAACAGCCACAAGGTAATAACGAAAAACTGCGTGAACAGTTTCATTTCCCTATTGCGTCTTGCCGACACATGCACCTCTTTTTTGAGCGTGCAGCTTACCGAACGGTGTTTCTTCCAAATATCGGCAAACACAATGCCGTGACACACAAAGGCAAAGAGGCAGGCCAAACTACTTTCCAGCACATCCAGCAGGAGCAGCATTTTGGAGCCGATTTGCTCGGTGGGGTACATCCAAGTGAACATGGACGGGTAATACAACATGTAACAACAAGGAAACAACGAAAGCGCACCGTGCACCACACCGAACAGCCAACAAAGAGCTATATAAATGCGGGTGCGGTACGGAGTGAAAAAGAGATCGTGATGACCGGGTTTTGTCAAAGCTAAATAACGGTTCCAGGCGAGCAAACAGATCGCCGGAAAGCTGGAGTACCAACCGACAGACAAAACGGCGCCCAGCAATCCATTCACTGCCATGCCCCCCAGTCGGCGACGGAAAAGGGTGGAAGGAAAGGCGTAGAAAAGCGAGAGAACAAGACTGAACAGATCACTAACACCCAGAGACACGGCTAGTTTGTAGTAAGCGCACTTGTTTAAGCTCGGCTCGCGGAATACAATAATGATGAAAGTTAAGTAAGCTAGCGTGCCCACAAAACACATGATGAAAATGATGAAAGTTGCAATGGCGTTATCGAGCTCACTCGGCGAGGCGAAGCTGACGCTAGAATTGGTCATCTTACCAGACGCAGTTGGTTAGCTCTCGCTGACACTTCTGAAAAGAACTGCTTTCACACACATTTACCATACACAAAAATACACTTTGTTCTTTGGATCTGTATACATTACATACACATAGTGATGCAACCGGGATCCCGGTATTTCCCGAAGAACCGGGAATTCCCAGTATTTTCACTCCCGGTTTCCAATCCCGGTTCACCATTCTCTAATACCGGGAAATACCGGGAAATATATTTTATAGCAGTATTGACAGTTTTTTGCAGATACTATGTTGTATTTCAGTGACATCTACTGTATACCCAACTTTCTTTTCCCACTACCAGCAGCACGCAAAACTTTGAATAAATTTTCAAATGACTGCTACTTGCTCAATCTGATTTACTGCCATGTTTTGCAGCTTTTCCTTTTGTTCCAAATATTTTTATATTGGTTTAGGCCGTAAACTTTATTTTCTGAACTTCCAACTTTATAAAGGTCTTCAGTTGAGCAAAGCCGCTCATTGATTGGTGATTCTTACACAACTCTTAAGGTCCAATTGACATCGAGCTGCCTGGTGCCTGCCAAACCAACCCACTGACCCATTCAACATAAATCTGATCTCACAGTATAGTGTAATTTAGCCCGTTATGAGAGAAAATCCTTGAGAAAACCGACTAGAAATAGTATCAATAGCTAAACCGGATGTTGAAAACATTTATGTTTTATCATGCTGCATGCGTTTTGATCGATTTCCCGATATTCCCGGTAATCCCGGTATTTCCCGGTTTTTCCCGGTATTCTCATTTCCCGGTAATCCCGGTTTTCCCGAATCCCGGTATTCCGCTCCCGGTTGCATCACTACATACACATACACATTGAAAATTCCGATACACCTTATCATACACAAGCAGTACTCGAAATGCTTATTTTTGTGCGTATATTTGTCAGCAATAATATTTCGAATAGAAATCCAAAAAATTGGGATATTTTTGCCGCAGTAATAAATACATACCGGAGATTTCCGCTTATAAGACCACCATAGTTAGAAGACCATGGTCTTTAAATAGGTTTTTGTTTCCAGTTATAAGACCATGGTCTTCAAATAGGTGGTCAGAAAACTTGGTTCATAGAGACCTATTTTCCAGTTAAAAGACCATGGTCTTAGTTTAATTGACGGATTTTAGCACACAATTAACTGTTTTTAAAGTGAACAAAAGCTGTCCATCGTGAGAAAACAAAGGCAGAAGTAAATAATATAGATAAAATATGATTCTGATTTTTGTTTTGAACGCAATACAGTACCTGCTATGCTTCAACACAACCTTTCTTTTTGTAATTTCAAGTAACGTTTCACAAGTCAAGCGTAAACTGGTCAGGCATGTCTGTAACAGCCATCTAGGTGAAAAACAAATTCAACTATTGGCTAAAAATCCTTTTTTGCAGTGAAATAACATTTTCCAGTTATAAGACCATGGTCTTCAAAAGGGCGCCAAAAAGTGACCTTAAATTTGGGCATTTTCCAGTTATAAGACCAGGTCTTATAAGTGGAAAACTCCGGTAGTTGATATATACCGGTATATATATCTTCATAAAACGGCTTATGTAATTCAATTTCAATGCTGTCAAAGGTTTTAAGTAGCAGACAATTGAGAGATTTGATTTCGCTAGCATTTCTGGCTCTAAATTTACATTGTTTTTTTGAATGTACAGGGTGGCCCATTTATCTATTCCCAGTTTCATTAGGACATAACTTTTTCCTACACAGACCGATTTTGCTGAAATTTTGTATAGATACACCCTGATACTTCAAGTTTTTACTGTTAAAATTTTAGCGCGTTCTGACATGAAATGTCTGAATAACAGTAAACTTTTCAAAAGTTCGTTATTGCACTGTGGTAGTACAGAACGAGGCTGGCGATTTGTTTCTTTCTGCCTTCTGATGACAATTTTTGTATCGATGCTTTAGGAACCCTAATTATTCCGTTTAATTTTTTAATTATAGAATGTCTTTTACCATAAAGGAGCGTGCTAAATGCGTGGTGTGGTTTGATTGGATGCAGAGTGTGGTAGCGGTTCAAAGAAAATTCCGCGCGGAGTTCAACAAAGATGCGCCTTCGAATAAATCAATTCTGAAATGGCACAGCATGTTCATGGAGACCGGAAGTGTGCAGGATATCAGCCGAAAGCGGACTCTGACTGCTCGATGAAAACGTTGCCAGAGTCGAGCAGCATTTCACTGATGACCCGCATTTGTCAACAAGACGCGCCGCCCTAGGTCTGGCCATGAGCCGCACCACAATCCAACGCATTCTCAAGGACCTTCGTTGGCACCCATATAAAGTGCAGGTGGTGCAGACTCTTTATGATGAGGACCGTGCCAATCGGCTGCAGTTTGCTGAGGAGGAGCTGGAACGCATCGCTGTCGACCCAATGCACCTCGCGCTGCTCACCTTCTCGGATGAAGCACATTTCCATCTGGATGGTGGTGTAAACCGGCACAACCACCGTTACTGGGCTCCTGCCAACCCCGACTGGGTGACCGAGCAGCCGCTGCACTCACCGCGTACGACAGTTTGGGCCGGTATCTGGCAGGGTGGTGTCTTTGGCCCGTTTTTCTTTGACGAAAATGTCAACGCGGAGCGCTATCTGGCGATGTTGCGCAACGAGTTTTGGCCAGCGGTGGTTGAAAGTGGAATGGAAGAGGAGCTGCTTTTTATGCAGGATGGGGCGCCTCCCCACTGGGGCCTGGCGGTGCGTGCATGGCTCAACGAGTGGTTCCCAAACCGCTGGATGGGCCGCGGATCCCCCAACATGCCCTGGCCACCACGCAGCCCGGACTTAACGCCCTGCGACTTTTTCTTATGGGGCTTTATCAAGTCAAAAGTCTATGCCACGCGACCGGCTGACATTCCAGAACTGAAAGAGCGCATCAGGATGGCCTTTGAAGAGATTACGGTCTTGCGAGAGCTTTTGATTGAGTACCTACATGCTTGACGCAGCGTTAAAAAGTTAGAAAATTTGCATAAAAAATTTGCATATTCAAAATGTCAATTTTTACGTAGCCATCTATGGCTATGTAGCCTTTTATGGCTAAAATGGCTGAATTGTTTTTAGCCATAAAAGGCTATGTAGCCATAGATGGCTACGTAAAAATTCGATAGCCATCTATGGCTACTCTCAAAATGAAACTGAAATTGCTGATCGGCAAATTCCGAATTTCAGTTTCATTTTGAGAGTAGCCATAGATGGCCATCGAATTATACATAGCCATCTATGGCTACATAGCCTTCCATGGCTAAAATGGCTCAATCGTTTTTAGCCATAAAAGGCTACATAGCCATAGATGGCTATGTAGCCATAGATGGCTACACACAAATTCGATAGCTATCTATGGCTACTCTCAAAATGAAACTGAAATAGCTGATCGGCAAATTCCGAATTTCAGTTTCATTTTGAGAGTAGCCATAGATGGCTATCGAATTCTATGTAGCCATCTATGGCTATGTAGCCTTTTATGGCTAAAATCGATTGAGCCATTTTAGCCATGGAAGGCTACATAGCCATAGATGGCTACGTAAAAATTGAAATTTTGAATATGCAAATTTTTTATGCAAATTTTCTAACTTTTTATCGCTGCTTCGTAACATAGGCATGTAGGTACTCAATCAAAAGCTCTCGCTTAGCTAAGTCTGAATATGATGGTCCCGATTGGATCGGATACTGTAGTAAGCATATTTGATGCAAACGTTCTATTTGAAGCACTAGTTAAAATAATGGAAAGTTGAAGGAAAATCGGAAGCTTCACCTTCTTCCACTCCGAATCGGCCGATTCTCAGGATAGTACTTCAGCGGGGCGATTTGAAGTGGATCGAAATGGTGTGCCTCGAAGAAGCTGAAGGAAAATCGGCAGCTTCACCTTCTTACACTCCAAATCGGCCGATTCACGGGATAGTGCTTCGGCGGCGCCATTTGAAGTGGATCGAAGAGGTGTGCCTCAAAGGAGAAAGCATGTCAAAGAAGTACAGAAGCTAGAAGATTGGGAATCATGGAAAGCTGAAGGAAAATCAGCAGCTTCACCTTCTTCCACTCCAAATCGGCCGATTCCCAGGATAGTACTTCGGTGAAGATTGATGACGTGCAAATCGTGAGTGGCAGGCTGGATGATCGAAGTGGTTCTGGTACGATCTGGAAGTTAGCGAATGGCAGAGTTGGCCTGGAGGATGAAGACGATTTAGGTTCAGTGAAGGTGCCAGTACTTGAGTGATTTGAATTTGGCGCACTTCTTACCGATGACAAGTCTTCCCAGTTAGGGTCCCACCACGAAAAGTCATAACATTCGGTCCTGTCATGCGAGGGGCTCATTGGCCCATCAGAAAACTACTCCAATTGGAGTTTGGTCTGCCCGAACGGGGTAGCCATAGAGGGCTAAGTAGCCATCTATGACTACAAAGGCAGGCCCCACTCACTTTCAGCCAAATACATATCAACATAGCCATCTATGGCTATGTAGCCACCTATGACTACAAAAACAGGGTCCGCCCACTTTTAGCCATAGATGGCTATGTAGCCATAGATGGCAGCATAGCCAACTATGGCTACATAGCCATCTATGGCTAAAATCGAGGTGGCCCCATACTTTTAGCCATAGATGGCTACATAGCCATAGATGCCATAGATGGCTATGTTGATGCGTAGCCATCTATGGCTAAACTCGAGGAGGCCTCGCCTTTTTAGCCATCTATGGCAATGTAGCCATAGATAGCTACGTAGCCATAGTTGGCTATGCTGTGGAAGAGTGGTAGCCATAGAAGGCTAAGTAGCCATAGAGGGCTAAGTAGCCATAGAGGGCTAAGTAGCCATGTATGGCTAAGTAGACGTTCAATAGCCATCGATGGAACATCATAGCCATAGTCGGAGAGGTAAGCCATAAAAGGAACCGATTCGTCTATGGCTTAGTCTCTCTAACTGTTAGTTGTTTATCCAGTGTATAGGATTGCACAGATTAGTATACTGCCAATGCAACAGAGCTACCTACTTGATGCTTGTTGATGATTGAAAAAAAATCTGGTGGCGTAGTGTAACGTCCCCAGCTCGAATGGCCTACAATTGCTATCGGGCAGGACTGTTGTTTGGGCTCCGACGTTGGTTTGCGGCTGAACTGTCAGACTGATGGATCTAGCTCCGCCCACTTCCGTCACAGAGGCCTGTCGGATATCGATTGGGCCGCTGCTGCGATGGCTCTGTACGCTGCTGTGTGTTGTAGCGCTGGGTTTTCTGTAGGCTCTGGCCGACCAGCGTTGTTGTGTTGTTTGGTTGCTGTGTAGTGCGGTCGCCTAATCTGTCTACGCGCCCGTGTGTTGTGTTGTGTCTGCAACTTACTGAAGGCACATAAAAGTCTAACCCGGTCCTGGTTCTGGCACAAGCACACAAAGCAGCCTCAAATCGTGACTCTGTCTCGCCGCTTGAACTCAAACTACCAAGCCTGTTCCAGAAGTTGCTGCTATTACCAAGTGGAACCGTTACAGTAGTGGTTGCGTCGGCGCGTGAGTCTGTGTTTGCAGCACAGTGCTAGCAAGCCATGAAGGTACAGAGTGGACGGCCGTCTAATAACAGTTAGAAAGTGGCAACAAGGTGGCTACACGCAGAAGGATTACAATTACACACTAACTGGCCGGTAGCGGACCAATCTCGCTAACCTGCCAGTTATAGCAGACATGTTTTACAAACGAGGGGTGACAGCTCCGCGGATACACCACTCTATGATAATATCAGTCACACCTAAAACGCTTAAGCAGATACATATGTACGCACTCATACACGCACTCACACGACAGTCCACTAGGCTTGGCCAGGGGGCATGACTAATTCCCGAGAAATTTCGAAAAAGTAAAATTTGGCAATTTCAATGGTGAAAACCGGCTACCGAAAAGATGGAAACGTTTCTTTTTCCTGTATCTTTCCTAATTTTTGTCGGAATTGGATACAAATTTGGAGTGTAAACGCAGAAATTCAGGGAAATTCGTTTGTAAAAAGTTGACGCGTGAACTCCAACGCTATCGTTATCACACATTCTTCTCAGATTTTGTCTCCACATAACGCTGCACAGTATGTACTCTGTTATTGAGTGTTTACTTGTTGTTCCAGTTACCGAGGTGTTTCTTCTGTTTACGAAGGTGGCAGGCGCTGTCCTGCTGTCATGAGACAAAAAATCTGAAAGAAATCTCTTTTTGATTAGAATGACACCGGTCCCATGAAAATCAGCGCTGGCGTTAACAAGCGACAGACTGATAGAGTATGTATCTAGGCCATGCTGGTCAAGCTTTTGCGAAGAAAAGGTGTCACGCGCAGTGACGCAGTTAACCGGTCATAATTCGCATGTCACCCACAAATTCATGGTTTGTTTCGTTAGAATGTCTGCTCTTTCCATTTCTGCTGAAGCCCAATTTAGCCCTTGAGCAATTTGAAAATTTGCGTGCCGGTCCCTACCTTATGAACGATTTCTTTTCGTTTTGAATCCCATAAAATTTAAGATTTTTTAAGATAATCCTTACTTTGTCAGGATTGGGTCAAGCCATTCCTGGTGCGGCGCCAACCTTTAGCACTAAAGTTCGCATGATTTTATCGCATATCTTCCAAATTTCAGTTATTTAGTCAATATTTGAGTGCATCTGTAAACTAGATAAAAGTTGTGACACTTATCAGTCTTTCCCTTCCAGTTCCTATGTATTTTTAACTTGAAATAAACCGCGCGAAATGAAGAATATTGCTTTCAAACTTGTCCTTCTCGGATTTCACGCTGGCCAATCACAGTCGTCAGTTTAGTTGGCCACGCTTTCTGGCCTCGTAAAATTGGCTCGAACGCATTGAATTCAGACAGAAAAAATCCGAATATCTCCTGCCGAAACGCAAAGCAAAATGAAAATGGATTTAGAATCCTCACAAAATTGCCGTTGTTGTTGTTGTAACTTTTTTGTCCTTTCGGACTAGGAGTAGCCAACTGCTATAGAGCAGGAAGAGACAGAAGGTCCAGCAGCCTCCTTAACAACATTCAGGAGCCGTTCTCCAGGAAGTACATTACATGCATAACTCTAAGCCTAAGCCTTAATAAACCGGGCACTTTGCGTCTAATGAGTGCGTGTAAATTAATGCGTGGCAGATGGGGGTTAGTGGCCGATAAGCCCTTTTCTAATTTTGTCCGAAAAAAGTTCACGCGCCGGCGACACAAATTTGGACGGACTATATTTTGCTTACAAGTGTCCGACCCCTAAAATCAGTGGCCGTTTGTTTGGCCCAATTTCGTTTAGGCGGACACTAAAAAAATCGGTCTGTTGAGATGGGTTACCATTTTTTTTGCTTTCCGATAAGTTGGCCAACTGCGCCCTATGGCGTTGGTATATTACAAAGGGATGCGTACGTATATGTTTCCCAAAAAAGAAATATATTTCTGTTTTAGAACATCTACTGTACGTTTTCCACAGCTAAACTCGTATTCTCGCTATTCGTCACTATTCCATCCAATGGTGCAGGGATAATTTGCTATGTCAAAGCGAGAAGTGCTCTGAAGTTAAAAACCTTTGTACTCTTTAATCAGAAGAACAGGTAATCAGGCTAACGAGGTGGTCGTTATGCAGTAGAATTATCGGTCTTGGTTACGGTTTCATTCAACAAGCTTGGTCAAGCCAGCTGGAAGCCATGTCGCTCATTTTCTGTCTTATTCTGCTAGCTGTTTTTCATACACCGACAGGTAGGGAGGGAGAGTTTCTCTGCTATACTGAGGGAATCTATTGGAAGCCTTGCTTCCGTTGACAGGAAATTCGGTTTTTGACGCGAATTTATTGAGTGGAGCGTATGCATAATGATTACATCCAGATTCTAAACCTGAGCCTAAAACTAAGCACAAGCGTAAATCTGAATCGATTATCTATTGCTGTGTGGGGCAGTACTGTGCAAGTACAAAAATTTCGTCAGATTTTGCAGGGGCCGTATTTGGGTAATTGACGGTCGCTTCGTATGGTAGCCAAGCCACTGATTTTGAGGGCTTCTGTAAAAGCGAATTTTGCTTCCTCAAAACATTTCTAAAAAGCTAGAAGATCTTTGAACCTTTGAACAACCTTTGAAGATCACATAGCCCACTAGGTATCTTTTCTTGATACAAACAAAATAGTAGGCGAGCGAGAAAGGTGCGCGGCGCTAAAATGGATTTTGACAGGTTATCCTGTCGGGCCCAAGTCTCCTTCCGCATCGCATACTTTTTTGCTCCGTTCCAGCGTTGAGCGTACAGTGGGCAAATATTATAAATGACGTTTGTATATGTATATGTATATATACAAAGCCCAATTTTTCAGATTTAGCGCTAAAATTATTGCATATTGTTTGTATATTTTTCGTATATTTTAAAAAATCGGTCAAAACTTTTACGACAGATGCAACTATAGACACGGACATGGTACTAACGCTTATAGTTTCCCAACATGACAGTTTCTACAAAGTCAAATATAAAAATGGCGATTGAACTTAATAAACAGTTCGCGTTTGGTCATTTCGGCACTGATTCTGTACCGGCGACCCCCTTGTAGTGTTTCCCATCAAATTAAAATTAAATCACAACATTAAATTGTTTTGGCCAAAATCACCAAGTTAATTGCAATTTAATAACAAATTTAATTTCTCGCGATGACTAACAAATCAAAATAATATTATATAACAAAGATATCAACTCATTAAATCCTAATTTGTAGATCATTTGTCACCGTCGAAAGAAAGGTCAACTCATTTTGAACAGACACGACCCAGGTTTTGAGCTGTTTCCTCAGGAATTGAGTATTGATTTTAGCAAATTTATATTTAATTCATATCAAATAACAAATTTGTATCAACTTAAATTTCAAAATTTGGGTACCAAGCAAATTAATAGCAAGTTATTTCCTTCTGAAGGCTGAACAAGCAATTTATTAGTTGTTTATTTTCTAAACAAATTTTCTCGGAAACATTAACCCCTTGCACTATACTAGAAAAGGCCCTTTCTATTCCAGCTGATGTGGCTGCAACAGCCAAAACGTCCAACGCAAATTCGGCAATGTCTCTCAGACAGGTGCCGAGCTTTGACACCCAAAAGTCTATGGCATCATTCCGATCTGACTCTTGCACAAAACATCAAAATTGTATCAAAATATACAAACAGAAATATACAAACCGTTTGTATAATGATGCTGTTTTGTATATGTATAATGTATATTAGCATCCTAGCTTCTTTTGTATATGTATATGTATATGTATATTGGCATCATTTGTATAATTATACAAACTTTGTATATGTATATTTCAATATACAAACCACTGTAGTTGAGCGTTGTTCTTCAGAGGCGTTGGTCAAGTACAAGTTGGCAGTGAAGGATGCCAGAGCACCCAATGTGACCGTGATCGAGTGGTTGTCTGGTGTAGAACACCCGATACATTGCGCCCGCAAGTGCACTTCTACTCTAAACTGTCGCAGCTTCAGTTATGATACGCAGAGCCATCGCTGTGTGCTCCAAGCCAGCAATACCAACACACAGAATGCAGAGTTCATATCGGCATCCGGCTTCAATTTCTATCAAAGGGATCCCGCTCTTAATTTTCAACCTGGTTCGTTTGACAGCCTTACTTGTTAGCCTTCGAAAAATACCAGAGAGTGCTGAATTCAGTACCCGATTACACTAGTTGGCACCAAGTGCCAAACCGTGAAGTAGACTATTTGTGGGCCACTGTATTCAGGCCATACTGTACATGTAACAGGATGGGACCGCCGGAGACGATTTTTCGGACCCGGTTATTATGGCAAGTAATTTTTTGAGCAAATTTTGCAATTTTTTACAATTTCAGACCCAAAAATTGCCAAAATCGCCTGCAAAACAGCACCTTCTAGCTGTATTTTAGCCCAAATTAGTGATTTTTTGACGATCCTTAGCTGAAAAATTGGATTTTTCGATTTTGAGCGGTTTTAGTGTTCAACCCCGTCCCAAAATTAGTTCCACCCGGCCGGCGCTAGAGCCCTAACACCCTCTCCTTCGGCGGATGACCTGTTACATGTAAGATTTAGGTATTCTCCGGTACTGTGCAGCTAACTAGAGAATTTCAGTGCTCAAGGCTCAGTGCGATGCCCTTTCGGAACCACATTTCTATGAGACTGATAGTGCAGCCTGTTTCGTGGTAGGCGCTAAGACCAGCGGATGGACGGCAGCTTTGCACAGTTGTACGCAGTTCCCCCACGGCTACCTTGCGCGCGTATTGGCTAGGCCTGAGCTGGCTGCAATCAAAGCGCTGATCAGGACTATGCAGGTTTTGTTCTCTCACAGTCGGGCACTAGACACCGTTTATGCTACGGTACCTAGTCTAGTGGCAGCAACCATATAAGGTACCCTGACTTTTGTCCACTGTGGTGGCACTACAGGTACTAAAAGGAAGAAGACAGTTCTTCAAAATCAGTGTATAAAGTTTAGATAGTTTGTAAAGGCTGTACATGCTAAGCTAGGTTTCGCTGCCGAATTGCGAGGGAAACTACGTAACTGGTATGCAAGCGGTTTTAGTGCTCAGGACAATCTAATTAGTACTAGCCAAATCGCCTAGACTGCTCCGGAGATTACTAGACAGCTCTAGTTGCTTCTTTTTTGTTTGCTTGTATGACCAATTTTTGCCTCACATTCAAACACAGAGTGCAGCTCTAGCTTGGTACTGGCATAGATAGCTTACGCATTGCAAAATAACATTACGTATAGCCCTTGTTTGTTACTTTCAAATGGAATGAAGTTACGTTTTGACTCTTTTTATCAGTTTGAAAGAGAAAAAATTGCACTTCTTTTCATGTATTTAATCGACGTTTCCTACGACAAAAATTGAGATTTTTTGCTTTGAAATGTTTGATGGCCGAAAAAATGAATTTTTCGACAACTAACGCAAAAACGGTAATCTACAAGAAATCGCGATTACACTTGTCAAACATTTGGTATTTTTTTCATATCGGCAATACTAATACAGTGGCACCGACCACCTTTAACAACTTTTTGTCCACAAGAACACAAGTCAACAGCTGCAGGTTGCAGGAACAGCTAGTTAATCCCATAGTTAAGCAAGCTGATTTTGGTGGGCATATATCTCCTCAAGCGTGGAGCGTCGAATTAGGAATTCCTCTGCAGCAGTTGAATAACTCATCAAGCAGTAATAGTGTGCCAACTTACAGCCCTCTACGCCAAACTTTCAACTTTGGGTCTCAGTAGGGCAAAGGGCCAAGACTCGATCGATTCAGACACTGACTCAGTACACTGACACTAAGGTACAGTAGCATAAACGGTATAGTGCCAGACTGTCTTAGAAAAGAAGGAAGACAGAAAGATTGTATCATACAATGTACCGAGCATTTGTTCAGAACCCGGCCAGTGTGTATCTGTTCATCGGTCTGGCACAGATAGAAGGCAACTGGAGCTGGGCTCTGCCTCTCAACCGCAACGAGTCCTACCCCTCCGAGCTAGTGCCCTGGGCTGCCGGTCAGCCAGTTATGGAGACCGGAGCTGAAAAGTACGGAGTGATTGGCGAACTGAAAATCTTCGCAGCCAACCACAGTCTCAGCTTGCAACCGTTGTGTCAGTACGGTAGGTTCTTCATCTCTATCTCCTTCATGTGTGTCCTTTTTGGGCAAACCATACTCCACATGGAGTAGTAATTCGGCTGCGGTTAAATGTTAAAGTGTTAGTGTTAAATTAGGGGAGTCAGTGGCGTACCCAGGGGTGTAGTTGTGTAGGGTAGGTACACCCTGTTTGCGGCTGACGTAGGAAGGAAAAATTAGGCAAAAATAAGCGAAATGAATCAATATGACCTACACTTGTCTATTTTACGCGCAGAATGCGTTTCAAATGCGTTTTGTTCAATAATTTGTCACCCTGCCAGCATGGTGTGCGAGCGTTTGACATCCCTATGGGCCCAAAGTGAAACCCTAAAACAGTTGCGCCCAACTACCTCTGCGTAGCCAGCCAGCAATGACCATCCATGGCCACTGTGCGCGACGACGTGCGCTCATCCTCTCGGCGCGGCAAGTTTCTTGCTGCAAAGAGTTGGTTGTCGGCATAACGCTCCACCCAGGCCGCCGAACGCTGGTTACAGCGAGTAGGTAAAATGGGAACCAACTGGATCTGCCATTGCACCGAAGGCGCTCCAAAAGCATGCCACGTTGGAAAAGAAGATCAATGACGTCAGGGGCTGTCTGAGAAACCAGCAACTAGGCCAATACCGGTTTAGTGCCCTGGCCGGGCGGCCGTTTGGAGTACTGTTGGCAAGTCCGACTTGAACCTGGACTTATTAATAGGTTTTTAACCTGAAATCTGTGGACTTGAACCTGAACCTGAACCTATTTTATTTCAGCCGGACTTGAACCTGTTTCGTTTTACTGGACTCACTCAATAGGTTCAAAATTTGAGTGAAAATTTAGGCAAAATTTGTCAAATTTGCGGTTGGATTGCACAACATTTTCATGGTTTCTTGTTTTTACACCTATTTTTCAAACTGAATATGCGAGAAAACGAAACTACTGCCCCATAAAATGTGGTTTTCGTCTTTCATTACTAGTAGACAGGCTTATATAGCTCAGAAAACTTGCCAGCAGTGCAAAATTTGAACAATTCTTGAAATTATCAGTGGACTTGAACCTGAACCTATTGTCCAGGTTTTTTAGATGATGGACTTGAACCTGGACTTGAACCTGAAATTTCGATGTTGGACTTGACTTGAACCTGAACTTATTTTTTTAACCCCGGACTTTCCAACAGTAGTTTGGAGCTGTCAGCACCATGACCTCAACGCGCCAGGCACTCTCTTAGTACCTGGCGCCCAACAGCATGGCTAGATTGGCTGGCAGTGATAGAAGGGAAACGTCCGATATGACGAACTCTGAACTCCGGGGGGGGGTTGCGCAATGGACCACATAGGTCTGGGCGTAGGGCCGTAAGGTCCCCCCCGCACATCGGATCGGATCGGATCGGATCGGACACCCTGTTGTGCTGTTGGTAAAGGGAGCTGACTTCTTCAGAGGATCAGTACTACAAATATCCCATCATGGGCCGAAACCTAGGAATAGACAGAAAAGGACATCCCATCACTGATATTGCTGACTTTACGGCAGCTGACCAGAGCGACTGTGCGTATAAATGCGCCGAGGACGTTGCAAAGAACTGCAAGAGCTTCAGCTTCAACGCCGGTACTGGGCACTGCATCCACCACTACACCAAAGGAAAAATGAATGGCTATACGATGGTGGCTGCTTCCGGTTACAACCTTTTCAAACTGATGTATCGTTGAGAGGAGTCAGGGGTACTGTTGTTTCTTTGGTATTGGGTTTTCCGTTTGTGTATGTGTATACACATTTACCTTCAAATGTGTATGGTAATTTGTGTATACACATTCAACAAAACAATGTGTATTTTTGTGTATATTTGTGTGTTGTACTGAAAATGCAAATTTTTTGGTAGATTTTGAGGCAGAAATGCTAAGAAAATCAAATCTTTCAATGTCTGTTGCTTTAAACCTTAGATAGCTTTGAAATCGAGTTACTTAGGCCATTTGAAGGCTTTATCAGCATATCTACCGTTTATTACTACAGCAAAAACATCGAAATTTCACGATTCTGTTCGAAATTTTATCGACTTTTGCTGATTAAATACACATACACAAAAATACACATTTCGAGTAGTGTTTGTGTATGGTAATGTGTGTCTGAATTTTCAATGTGTATGTGTATGTGTATACACATTGAGAAAACAATGTGTATTTTTGTGTATGGTAAATATGTATGTGTATACACAAACAACAGTAGTCAGGGGTGTATAATTTACAGTTAGAAATCGACACAGGTTAATAACACTGTTAATAACGTAAAAAACAGTGCTAGTAAGATAAAATCCTGTTAAAAATTCCAAAAAGCCAAAATTCGGTGAATGGTCAAGCAGATAAGTACGCCAAACTACTAAGAATGGCTTTCTAGCTTCTCTTTTCACTTTCTTCCTCCCCTGATCACGTTTTTACTAAGAAAACAGGTTTAAAGTCAATTCCTATCCTACCTAAAAAACACGTAGAGACAAAAAATCCTAAAACACCACTAGACCGCATAAAACGTGTTTGACCAATAGAAATTAAACAAAATTTCAGAGCTTTAGTTTTTCAATTCATTGCGCTAAAATTTATAAAACGTTTTCTTCAAATCACCGGTCATAGTGGGTGCTCTACTGTATTACATTGAAATGACGTTGCAGCGTGAATTAGGCTACAGTACAGTTTCCTTGATAAAATTTCGAGTTTTTCCGCACAAATAGACTTCAATAGGTCCAAAAAATTACCGAAAACTTTCCTAATTAGTGTCAGATCTAATAGAAATTTTGCGCATAATCGAATTATTTACAAGACCTGTGTTATTAACATGTTTTTAACTGCTACCCAAACCTGAATAGAGTACTGGATTAAGATGTTTTACAGATTTATAAAAAAGCATAAGAGCCACTAGATTTGCTCCAATAATCTGACAGGCTAAAACAGATTTTACTGACTGCCTGCTTATTAGAACAGATATGGTATGTTACGCTCAGTTTTGTTTATGATGTATTCCTATTTTGACGAATCCCATCTATCACGGCAGCTCCGACACCCGTGGAAGCGGTGTGTTTGTGGGTTCGAAACTTGTCGAGGCGATGGGAAGTAGTTGACACAAAGCCCAACCCAGGCCGTCGAAAGTCAGCAATAGCAAGTAGATAAATGGGAACCAAACCTTAGTTGTCTTGCACACACCAACAGCAAAATGGGACGGACGGTTGCTGTTAAGGAGGCTGCCGGACCTTCTGTCTCTTCCTGCTCTATAGCAGTTGGCTACTCCTAGTCCGAAAGGACGAAAAGTTGCAATAACAACAGCCAGAATTACTTCTGCTATTGCGTATTGAGATCTTGTTTGCTTGTTTGTTTTTGAGTTCCACTGTCCTTACAGACAGCTGAGGACACCCCTCGCTCTTTTCAGATTCCTGCAATGGATAGCCCGGCCGACAAACAACCCTCTCCCATGCTTAGACCTAATTCGTAGTACTACAAACTACTAACTACAAACTACATATTTTCGGCGATTATGACGTCATCATGACTACAAATTAACTAAGACTACATATTATTTTGGCTGACTACAAATTGACTACAAACTACTTTTTCATAATTTGCGAATTTGTAGTCATTTTCTTGGAAATTTTCCAATTTTTTAATGTAATTTTATATAAATTGAGTCCCTAATCGGCCTTTTGAGCTGTCTTGAGCTTATGTTATGATAAGCTTACAAACCGTTGAAAGTATACCAAGAATGAAGCATTTTTTATGTAAAGTGTTTGAAAGATCGTTTTTCCAATTTTCCCGCTTTTTACCCCTATAAATTTTCTAAGAATGGTGGCCACATGATAGACTTTTGTACATTGGTTGGTCTTTTTCTTGTCTTGGTTTATAAAAATTTTTAGAATGGTCTATTTTTAGTACAAAACCAAATGTTCAGCATTCGAATTCTATTAAGCATTGAATTCCGTCTGTTTGTTTCCATAAATGTCTATTAGAAAAGGCGATTCTGTCACATAAAAATAATTAACAGGCTTCCGGTTACTACTTTTGCAAAGCATTTCTATCAGTGGTTGTTCAATTGGCAAAAATTTGCAGTAATATCGAATTTCTGACTTTTTCGTAACCTGACTACAAATTGACTAACAAACTAAGACTAGGGATGGCCAAAGCACGTTCGCGCGGCGCGGAATAGAAAATACAAAAAACCAGCCAAAAAGTGGTCCAAATTGGTTTTTGGAACTTCAAGCGCAAATGCTTTTTTGTGTTCCGTTATTGACAGGGGGATGTGATGCATTTATATGAAACAGAGTGTGAGCTATCGAATAAGATGCATTTTGAATCATAATTGGGCCGTTAAAGAGCATTTTCCTCTCGAAAACTGAATTCTTCGTTTTTCAATGTCCATTTTCTGCTAAAAGGAGAGTTGATTCAAATTTTGTTCAACCGGATTTAAAATCACCGCAACTCGTTACCTATATAGCACCACTTTTTTTCTTAGCGCAGTTTGACGCTATCCCCACAAATTGGATTCTTTCTTAACTACTGAAAATGGGCTTTTTCGTGGATTTTTTTCATGTTCCTCGTTCTTGTGAAAAAACGACAAATTCGGCGCAAAATGTTCAATCGGTTCCGTGTACAGTAGACTTCAGGCTTTCGACTGATATAAGAATTGGCTCTCTGCTGTTTGTCGTTAACCCCACAAACGGTGTTGAAGTTTCTGCAACCCTTAATTTTTGCCATTTCTGGCTTTTATTGTACCCAACAATTGCAACCATACTTTTTCGTATTAATTTAGCTGTGCGACGAATATTCACATCTTTATAGTATATTTTAAACAATCAAGTTGGTTGCACCTTCGTAACTCGCGCCATAGAAAATCAGCCACCGCTGGGACGGCGACCAAGTTATAAACACTAATTTACGCGATTTGACCCACGCGGCTGTTTTGAACCCGCATTTCTCCAATTCTTCATGAAATTAAGTGCGGTTTTTTGCGTAAATAATCGCATCCGGTCATGCTTTGCCGTTTTAGCATAAATTTTTCCTTGTAGCGCCAGTTATTCAAATCTGTTGCCCATAAATAAAAATGGTACCAAGTGCGCCATACAAAAGTTCTTCGCAGACGAATGATTTTAGATCGCATTTTTCTAATTTTTCATGGAATCAAGTGCGGTTTTTTACGTAAATTATCGTTTCCGGTCATGTTATCGGCGGTTTTAGCATAATTTTTTTCCTGTAGCGTGAATTTTTGAAAACCATTGGCCATACCTACTAAGACTACATATTTTTTAACCTGAATTTGACAACTACAAACTACGACTACAAATTATTTTCGCGAAAATTTTTAACTACAAACTAAGACCACAAATTGAAATTCGCTGAGGAAATAGGTCTACCCATGCTGCAGCGCCGGTTCGGTTCCTATTTGTACCTACTGGCCATCACCGCCCTTAGGCGGCTGGGTTGGGCTTTACATCGACTACTTCCAGTCGATTCGACCTGTTTCGAACCCACAAACAACCGCTCTCAGCGATGCTGGGGCCGCCGTGACACACGGGGTAATGTAAACTACGGTCTTGCGATCGATGGTAAGCGGCGATCTTGGTCTTTTAGGAAGGGTGGTCCAGGCCCACCACACCAACGTGTACCGATGTGTATCAAAATACGTGCTTTTGTACCAGTATGTACGTATGCATCAATATTCAATATACAGTACGTATATATGCCATTGAATTTGTTAGCTTTTTGGGATCCATTTCGATTCACCAGCTTAAATTGTCACTGTACGAGAAAGTGGGCCATTTTGCGGGCCATGAGCAATTGGAATTGAAAATTAACGCATAGGCTGGCACAGTTGGTGTAGTGGTTTAGGCCGCAAAGCCACTGTGCGCGACGTCGTGCGCTCATCCTCTCGGCGCGGCAAGTTACTTGTCGCAAGAGTTGGTCGTCGGCACAAAGCTCCACCCAGGCCACCGAAACCTGATGACAGCCAGTAGGTAAAGTCGGTCGGTTCCCATTTTACCTACTCGCTGTGACCAGCTTTCGATGGCCTGGGTGGAGCTTTGTGCCGACGACCAACTCTTTGCGGCAAGAAACTTGCCGCGTCGAGTGGATGAGCGCACGACGTTGGGCACAGTGGCTTTGCGGCCTAAACCACTACACCAACTGTGCTTTTGGTTCAACAAAGGTTTTATTACTTCCTATTTCTGTCTGATGTTCTTACTGTGCGATTGGTAGTCTCTGAAATATCGATCGATACACTGTGCTTTTTCTCTTTGCTATACATGCTTTCTGCTTTTTCCTTAATAAAACCTGTTCCAAGACGTCTCATCTCGTTTATCGATCAGAAGTTGCTTGTCATACCGACAATTTCTCAGTTTTTTCTTTCATTCTTAGCTTACATCAGTACCGGTTATTCAGTGGTAAAAATACATACATACTCGGGTCGGGTTTTGTACTAAACAAATTGTTCAATTTTCAAAGCTCTGGGGCAGTGTTGTTCCCAGTAAATTTACCAGTAAAAGTTACTCGGTACTTAGTTATTTTTGAATTAAAGTAAGTACTTTTACTTACCGGTAAAAATTTTCTTAACTTTACTTTACTGAACACCGAGTTTCAATTTTGAATTACTCGAATTAGAAAAAAATTCGGTAAACTCGGTACTCGGTAATTTACTGAATTGTTTACTGAGTAAATGCTTCTGCAATAGGTAGCTAGCCGCACCTGTGCGAAAAAATATACGGTTTCTAAAGCTAATAGTCTGCTAACGACGAAAACACAATTTTTGCCAATTTTTCCAATTTTCACAGTTTGCATAAACTATGCTTTCTTTCCGCGGAAGAATTGCAAAAGACTATCGAACGCGAAGACTATAGAGTAGAAAAGAAAAGTATATCTACTACTATTAGCTATATTTTGATTGACGTTTTTTTGCATCAGTCACGATGAACTGTGAGGAAATGGCGAAAATTAGAACAAATCTTCACTCACCCCATATTCGGGGACTGTAGTGAGTCCCATATAAGGTACCCTACCCCACATTCAGGGACTGTGGTGGTACCATATATGTACCCTAACCCTCACATTCGGTGGGGATTGTGGTGGTACCATATACATAGGGTACCCTGCCCTCACATTCAGGTACTGTAGTGGTGCCATATAAGGTACCCTACCCCACATTCGGGGGCTGTGGTGGTACCATATACGGTACCCTAACCCTCATTCGGTGGGGACTGTGGTGGAACCATATACATAGTGGACCCTACCCCGACATTCAGGTACTGGAGTGGTGCCATATAAGGTACCCTACCCCGATATTCAGGGACTGTAGTGGTACCATAAGGTACCCTACCCCCATATTCGGGGACCTTAGTGGTCCCATATAAGGTACCCTACCCCATTCAGGGACTGTGGTGGTACCATATACAGTACCCTAACCCTCACATTCCGGTGGGGACTGTGGTGGTACCATATAAGGTACCCTACCCCCATTCGGGGACTGTGGTGGTACCATATACGGTACTAACCCTCATTCGGTGGGGACTGTGGTGGTACCATATACATGGGGTACCCTACCCCCACTTTCAGGTACTGTAGTGGTGCCATATAAGGGACCCTACCCCGATATTCGGGGACTGTAGTGGTACCATATAAGGTACCCTACCCCCATATTCAGGGACTGTGGTGGTACCATATACGGTACCCTAACCCTCACATTCGGTGGGGACTGTGGTGGTACCATACAAGGTACCCCCTACCCACATTCGGGGACTGTGGTGGTACAATATACGGAACCCTAACACTAATTCGTTGGGGACTGTGTTGTTAACATATACTTGTTGTACCCTACCCCCACATTCAGGTACTGTAGTGGTGCCATATAAGGTACCCTACCCCGATATTCGGGGACTGTAGTGGTCCCATATAAGGTATACCTCCCACATTCAGGGACTGTGGTGGTACCATATACGGTACCCCCAATAACCCTCACATTCGGTGGGGACTGTGGTGGTACCATATAAGGTACCCTACCCCATTCGGGGACTGTGGTGGTACCATATACGGTACCCCTAACCCTCATTCGGTGGGGACTGTGGTGGTACCATATACATAGGGGTACCCTACCCCACATTCAGGTACTGTAGTGGTGCCATATAAGGTACCTACCCCGATATTCGGGGACTGTAGTGGTCCCATATAAGGTACCCTACCCCCACATTCAGGGACTGTGGTGGTACCATATACTTCATTTTTGCCCTCACATTCGGTGGGGACTGTCGTGAAAGACACGAGCTTATAAGAGAGGAGGGGAGTAGTATTAATTATTGTACAAGGCTAGGTAACGCTGAGTGTTGTTACAATAAGCAAAATTTCCATTTGACTATGACTATGACTACCACTCGTTTGAGTACAATACCAAGGTAGTCAAATTTGACTATATTGTAGTCAAACCGTTTGACTACCATGACCACCGGTTTGACTACTTTGACTACTTTTTGAGACATTGCAAAATTAACGTTTTCAGCGATTTATAAGCTTCAGTCGATAAGTTTCAGTCAAAAATGACTTTGACTGAGTGCACAAAGTGTTTACTTTGAAATAAACAGTATAGTTAACTGCTACAAATTAGTGTTTCCGAGTAAATTTATTTTTGAAATTAAATAACTATTAAATTGCTTGCTCAGTGTTCAGGATGAAAATAACTTGCTATTAATTTACTTTGTACCTAAATTATGAAATTTAATTTGATACAAATTTCTTATTTGATATGAATTAAATATAAATTTGCTAAAATCAATACTCAATTCCTGAGGAAACTGCTGAAAACCTTGGTCGTGTCAGTGCAAAATGAGTTGACCTTTCTTTAGATGGCGACAAATGGTCTACAAAATAGCATTTAATGAGTTGATATCTTTGCTATAAGCATGAACAAGGTAATCTTTGGACAGAACTTGTTGTTTTGTAGCCAGACTGTGGTTAGTGAAGCTGCTGAACATTAGAAATTTATATCAAATTCATATAAAATTTATATCAAATTTCTAGGCCAATTTTATGAAATTTAACATAATTTTAATTTTTTGACAGTCATTGTGAGAAATTTAATTTGTTATTAAATTGCTATTTACTTGGTGATTTTAGCCCAAAACAATTTAATTTTGTTATTTAATTTTAATTTGATCGGAAACACTACTACAAATTAACCCAGAATTGTTTAATTTTCAAAAATTTCAATGTAAAAAGCATCTTTCGGAAAAGACAGCGCAAAAATAGGCAAATATCAGGTTTAGTTTGGTGTAAAATCAAAGTAGTTTTGATTTTTCTCTTGTTCTTCTTTTGCTCCGTAATAGAGGCATTGTACTGTATTGTATGCCATAATTTTTCACCTGACCAAACTGTTTAATTTGCCTTGCATCAAGCAGAGATTTGCTAACTGACAACCCATACATGTAGCAGGTCATCGGCCGAAGGGGATGGGGTTGGGGGTCTGGTGCCGGCGGTGGTAAGTTTGGCTAAAAATCGCCTAAAATCGTTATTTTGCACGCGATTTTACCATTTTTTGTGTCTGAAATCGTAAAAAATCGCTAAAATTTGCTCAAAAATTATCTGCCAGAAAAATCAGGCGGAGGGGGCTCGGGAAAATCGTCTCGGGAGGGGGTCCTCCCCATCCGAGGGGTCTGCAGCCCAACTCAGGTGGGGGCAGACCCCTGTCATGTATTCTGACACCAGTTATCAGTTCACAGTTTTAGAGAAGAGGGTTGTTTGTCTTCTAAAGAGCTAAAAATGAAACGAATTCTTATAATATTTAGTTGCGAACCTTTAAAATGTGGAAAATATGCTTGAAAAGCCGCTGCTTATAAGAAAATGTAGTCATAGTCAAACGGTTTGACTACCTCGTCTTCGTTTGACTACGTATTTATGGCAACGAAGGTAGTCAAACTTTTTTGACTTTGACTACCTGTCCGTTTTGACTGCGATATCACAAAAAGTATTAACTATGACTTTGACTTTGACTATAGTCATAACAACACTAGGTAACGCTATTGTTGAGCATTCATGTACAGATAGTAATATAGGCGCGATGTACTAGAACTAGCGAGGCCGTTATGACGTCATGTGGCATCACTTTACTACAAAGTAGGGGCGCGCCTCAATTCTTCCAGAACTTTCTTCGCCTCACCTCCTATTGGCAGGTGGGCGTGGCCTTCTAGAACTTTCCATGCATTGTATATAAGCGCCTAAGGTAATGTTACGTCATTGTTCTAGAACTTTCTAGAATATTCTATTGAGCTATATGAGGGCCCGGCTCGGCCATTGTCTATCCTCTGTTTCTGCCAACTATCCCTCTGTTACCAACCTATCCTCTGGTGCATTTCTACAAGTGAGCCTGTGTCAATTCTCTGTACCCTCTCAACTATCCTCTACAATCCCAATTGCTGTGTTTGTAACAGCCCCAATCCCAATTGTTATTCTGTTGTTATTCCCAGAAATAAAGGAAATTCCCAAACCAAGGCTTCTGTTCCCGATCCACCGCAACATTTGGTAGCAGCGAAGGTGGTTACGATCCACCGACCTCTGGGTTATGGGCCGAACAACAATATAACAATTGGGGGTTAGCTGTCCACAACAGCTATGGTACAATTCGGCTCGCTGTTCACAACAGCAATGGTAACAATCAGGGCTCGGCTCCGCTACACAATCAAGTGGATGTTGCGGTGGATCGGTGGATGAAGTTGGAGTTGGGATTCTTCCCTCTCTCCCTTTATTCGGGAACAGGAACAACAGTATAACAATTGGGGGTTAGCTATCCACAACAGCTATGGTACAATTCGGCTCGCTGTTCACAACAGCAATGGTAAATAATTGGGCTCGGCTCTGTTACAATCAGTAACAATGGTAATCAATTTGGTTTCAGATACACAATGGCCTGACTGCACCCTTATATAGTTCAACAGAAAGTTCTAGAAAGTTCTAGAGCATGACAATGCACGCGCCTATACATACAACGTATAGAAAGTTCTAGAACAAAATGGCACCTCCTATACTTTGTACATGGAATGTTCTAGAATCCTAGATTGACAATAACAAGCAGGCAACGCCTAGACTTTGTAGTAAAGTGACGTGACATGACGTCACCTAACATAATACGATTGCACTTGACTGCGCTATGCGCCATAATCTATGCCTAGCCTAGGTCTACAGCAAAAATATACTTTAGTTCCTTGCCATTCTCGTGGCTTCCACGACACTCCCCAGCGAAGAGTGTCTGCTCTATCGGTTCATATTGAGTTTGATTGGGATCCAGGGCGACTAGAGCAGCTTCTGTAGATTTCTTGGGGTAGTCATACTTGACTCTTCCATTCAGAATCAACCCAAATTTGGAGTCGGAAAAGGTAGAGTCCTTCACTCAGTTGAATCTTCTTTTCTGTCAGGATGAAGTCTCCATAAAAGTCGCTGCCAATCAGCAGTTCGATTGGAGTTGCTTTGGCCTCCTCTGAGAGATCATCTGCTAGTGAATATTTGTTGAGCTCCGGCTTCAATTGGTAGATATCCAGTTGGTTGTGCTGGTACTCTTTTTTGATAATTTGAGGGACCGCACGGGCTACCAAAAAGTAGTGTGACTGCCATCCTTCAGCTCGAGCTTGACTGTGACCCTATAGGAGCCGATCACGATAGGAACTGATGATCCGAATGTCATTTCTTGTTGGTCTTGTCAAAAGAGCTCTCAGGAAGTCAATTGGAAGGACTTGCTTGAGTTGGAGTCAATACAGTTCCTGTTACCAACCTATCCTCTGTTTCTACAAATGAGTCTCTGTCAATCTTCTTATTCTACTTCAATTATCAGCTATTGCTGTTGCAAATTCCTTTCCCAATTGCTGTGCTCAAATGTTGCGGTGGATCGGGAACAGAAGCCTTGGTTTAAGGAATTTCCCTTTATTTCGGGAATAACAACAGAAAAACAATTGGGATTGGGGCTGCACAAACACAGCAATTGGGATTGTAGAGAGAGTAGTTGAGGAGGTACAGAGAATTGACACGAACTCACTTGTAGAAACAGAGGATAGGTTGAGAAGCAGCAAGATAGTTGGCAGAAACAGAGGATAGACAATGGCCGAGCCGGAGCCCATATATAGCTCAATAGAATATTCTAGAAAGTTCTAGAACAATGACGTAACATTACCTTAGGCGCTTATATACAATGCATGGAAAGTTCTGAAGGCCACGCCCACCTGCCAATAGGAGGTGAGGCGAGAAAGTTCTGGAAGAATTGAGGCGCGCCCCTACTTTGTAGTAAAGTGATGCCACATGACGTCATAACGGCCTCGCTAGTTCTAGTACATCGCGCCTATATTTACTATCTGTACATGAATGCTCAACAATAGCGTTACCTAGCC